>JAUZNC010042724.1:0-11662 GCA_034780395.1 Vannuccia rotundouncinata | reverse complement strand
ATTTTATTCACTATAAATACAAATTTTTAAAATGTTAATATCTTTATTTTTAAAAAAGTGTGAATTATATAACTATTTTGGAATGTTGGTTTTTGTGACGAAAATTATACTGAATTGAAGTTACAGTATATATATAGAATTCGCCTTTATCGTATTCCCATATTTTACATAAAAATAAAATTTATTGGACGAATGCGTGAACTTGTATATTTTTCAATTTCAAACTTTATTAAAATAGTCAAATTATTGACATGTATATATCGTAACTCGTAATATAGGTATCTAAAATATTTATAAATTATGTTCTATATACGATATAGACAAATAGATTACACTTTGTTTCATGAAATAAAAAATATATTTGAAACATGATGCAAGATATTTGTTACTGAATATTTTAAACCAAACTTTCAATCTAAAATTGTTTAATTATAATATTTGTATACAAATTAAAATTAAAACTAAAATCTTAATGTTTTTTATAAAAAATATTGTACACCAATTTATAAAATTAATCGATAATAGTATTTACACTTGAAATCTATAATATATTAACCAAATTAAATGATCGACTTTTATATAAAAAAGTTATATCAAGAAGTTATCATTAATTACTTTCAATTTTTGTATGTTTTTATGTAAATAAGAAATCTATATTTTTCTCTATTATTTCTATTTATAATATAAAACACAAAATTGCTTATTCTTTACGATATATTTACTATTATTATAGCGCACACTGATATAAATAGTCTTAGCAGTTTTTAAATTGACAGTCTTTCTTCTTTTGCATCATGTGTCTCAGGAACCTATAAACGAGGACACATTTAGGACTGATCTGAATATGTAATAAATATATATTTTTTATTCACAACTTACATTTCACAGTGTTATATGTTAAATATTGTTGGTTCTGGTGACTATCTAAATATATTATATATATACATAAATATACATGAAAACACAATGACAGCACAATGGTTCTCAACATATAATACACACTGCACGTTTAATATGACGCTTATATAGGAAGATTACATTTGACTTTTTCAAAACCCAACCATTACACCTTATATGTGTGTGTTCGTGTGTTGTTAGAACAATATTTCATAAATATATATATTTAGATATTGGAAAATATGACAAATTACCTAGATACTGGACAATATTTTAGGGAAAGGGGCATATTATTGCCTTTATTTCTTACACCGCATTATATAGCTGTACTCCTTTAGGGTGTAACAATAATGTATTAGTGGATTTCAATGTCCATTATTATATTTCTTATATGTATATAACAATGTGGTAAAATCTGAACCGCACTGTGCACTGTCCCTGTCTCAAATTAGCATGCTCGATTTTGCACGAACTTCAACAATTTAAATCACATAAAACATATTAAATATCGCATTTTAATTTTTATTGCACATTCTAAAAACGAAAATGTCTTTATTATAGACAAGAAGTGACTTTACGATTAATTAGATATAAATGATATCTTTTTTAACTTTAAAACAATTAAATACAGTTGGATCAGACAAGGGTAATGATATAATGTAAATATATCACGATAAGTTCTATACACTGAAGAAAATAAATTGTTAATTATAATTCTGAAATAATAGAAAAGTTAACTGTATTATATAAATAAAACGGCAACCATAACATATAAATTTAATTTCTTCAATGACTTCATATAAATTAAAATATGGATTTTTGCATCGTACACAATTTTGGTATTTGAGAAAGGGTTTATAATTATATGAAATATTTTTCAAAATATAAACTAAAACATGAAATATGTATATTTTTCTAAAAATTTGTCAAAATTATAAGCCATGACAAATAATATACACCATATATAAGGCTAATTAAGTGTATCTTCTATATATAGGTATAATATTAAAACTTGATTGAAACTTTATATCGTATATACAGAAACGATATTTCATTATTTTTTCCACATTTTGTGTATCATTTGTAAAAAACAATAATTATACTATCATATAATACCGTGATACTGATTTTACATTATTTTCCATCAAACAGACTGATGACTGTTTTTCAGACAAATTTATAGATTTAATTTTTACATTACATGTTTGATACTACAAATTAAACAACAAGTTATTTCTGATAAATATAGTGATGAATGAAAATCAATAGTAAGTTACAGTTTTTAAATATATTAACATTATAACTTAAGTAATATTCAAATTATAAATCATTAATATTTTTATATAAGCGTGCAGCTCATGCAGTATATATTATGTTATATACTCGTAAACATATAATAATGTCATCTATAAGTGGATACATTTTCCTCCTTTGGGTGCAGCTATATATTTACAATAAAAACATCATAAGATGCTTCAAAATCTCTTCTAAATTCTTTCAAAAATGGAACAGCTTAAACAATTGATAATATCATAAACGAAACTTAAATGATTATCCTATAATTTGTGTATCGGTGAAACTATATCAATTACTTTAAATAACGTTCTCAATAACGAAGAATATTAATTAATTCTGTTTACTGTTTATAAATTTGACTAATTTGCAATATAAAAGGAAAAATCTTTTTTTACAATGTCAATGATCCAGTCGGTCATATTTATGTCAACTTTATATTTATATAAAAAATCGATAATTGTAATTGATCGAATCGAAACATTAGAATAAGATTACTTTAAAAATTAATTATAAAAGAACTAAATGAACATATTTTACTGCCATGGTTTTTAAGTGTAGGTTAGATAAGTTATATAACTTCTGTATATATACTATATACATATATATATCTAAAATTATTAACATTCGAGAAAAAATTTATATCTGTTATATATTTATAATTTTGTAAATGGGTTGCTCCTATACCGAAATTGGATTATTTTAATAAAATTTAGAAATTATACATTCGGTATGATAATTATGTTGGTTACTTTTCTCTATTATTCATGAGTATATTCCCCTAAATTTTTCAAAATGTCCATATATAACATGACCTTAAAGTATAATAACTGAACATATAATGTAAACGTTGTCTTTAATAGGGGGTTAATTATCAGGTCATGCATGCACGTTCTCTTCAATTCAACAATAAGTCGTATTGATGGAAGTGTACGATTCAGTTATATATAACAGTTCACCAAATTTACAATATTAAGTTAAACCTTATAAATTGCAATTTATGAGTAGGCTATACCAGTTTCGTAATGGGATATAATATATATATAATATACTCAATGAAAAATCAGACGTTATATACCTAGTAAATAAAAGTTGAAACATTAGCGTGACCTCTTAAAATCGTTTCTACTTTTGAATTTGATCAAATCGACATTTTTAAAAAAAATTGTATAATTTATTCTTTATTAAAAGAATTACTGGTTTACTATTTTATAATCCTGCACTGCTCATTTTATATACCTAATAATTAGTTTATTATAAATTCCCAAAAATCTAACTGTAATTTTTCTCTGGTAATTTTTCAACACATTTTTATCTTGTTTGTGTGTGTGTGTCTGTGTTCTGGTGGTGTCTCTCCACTAGTTCTCCTTCGTCACTTTCTCTGATTTGTTGAATGTTCCAGCTCGTTCGCGCCGTCTTCGTGTTTCACACACTTCCATTGGCCAACTTCACAGGAGTCAACGTGTGAGATGACAAGCGCTTTTCGCGCTAAATGTGTCAGATACAGAGAGAAAACCCCGATTGAACCAATATACTGAAAGTAAAGAAGAAAGTTTGAGACTACGCTTTCATTATATTTCTACCCCGAAACAGATCGACTGCTTTTTTATTCGGCTCGCAGGCGTCAGGCTCCACACGAACTTTATCCCGTAATCGCAAAGCAGCAAAATTGAACAATTTGCCGTTGTATCATCGATTATCTTAGAACGGACCGTCACCTCGCACAATGTTCACCACCTCTCCCTTCCACGAGTCCACCGAAGCCGAAGATCTCACCAGTGCTGTCGAGTGCCAATCTTCCCCTCAGAGATCCACAACCCCGTTCTCCGAGGACTATGATAATTGCAGCCCTAGTCCGGTGCCAACCACTCCTGAACCAGAGGAAAGTACACTTCAGGAAGACGACTTTAAGGAGGAGTTGAAGGTGGACCTTCCAGGAGTACTAACTGACGACCGCGAACCAGATCAAAAGTTGTTCGCGTCGCATCTCTCAGCGAAAGCGTCGGCCTTTTCGATCGATGCGATAATATCTAGAAAAAGAAACTGCAGCCAGGAGACAATTGATCGGTCACTTTCTTTTGCGTCTTCGGAAAGCAGTCTTCTGCCTTTAGGTAAGATTACAATTCAAAAAGTTAAACAAATATTTTTTTGGTTTAGATTAAGAAAAAAATCAAAGTTTGTAAATTTTCTAAGTTACTTTCCATTTTTGTATATCCGCATTATAGAAAATCTAGTAAACAATGCCTCGGTGGAGTTGTACACATCAAGCAACAAAAAGTTACGCACTCAAAACGACGCAAGTGGTTCGTTAGACGCCTCCAACAAGACCTCTTGGACAGAGCCGAGTGCTGTCAAGAAGGCGGGCGCATCTGGGGAGCTGGATCAGGTCAAATGCAAACTGGAGACCAAGGATCTCTGGGACAAGTTTCACGACCTCGGAACTGAGATGATTATTACCAAGTCGGGCAGGTAGGAACATTTTCTATTTTACAATTACGAAGTATTATTTTTAATAATTTACACTAAAATATATTGTGAGAGGTGTAATTTGGATTCAATGAAAATGAATTTAACGATTGTGAACTAAATTGGTGAATTGCGATTATTTGAATTACAAATAATGCAACATATATATATAGAAGTATGTATGAACTTAAATTACGTTTTATATAAATAGTCTTATATAATACGTATAATATATCTTAATGCATCTTAATATTTAAAAAATTAAAATTTTTTTAAATATGACATTTAACTTTTATTAAAAAATTCTCTAATTCGGTCAAATGTAGTCAATTATGGAAATTCTATGAATAGTAAACAATAATATTGCCCTAATATTATAACAGAAGTATTAAACTGGATTTACCCTCGGCGCCATTAATTAACTTTGTCAGTTGTTATAAAAATGTGGCGTGTTTTTCTTGTTGACATTTTGTAATTATACACCAAGAATGGAAAGTTTGTGGTAGTGTTGTTGAACAATAAAGTTTTAACATTATATATTGGAAAACATCTATCATATAAATAATGTAACACGTGATAAATTTTTAGTTTTGCATGGTACTATGAATATGATTACTTATATAGTGCTAGTGATTAATTATACCTTGTGAATATCTGCATCGCATAATCTGCATAATGTAAAATTTGTAAAATTTGTAAAATTTGTAAAATTCAATTTCTTCGATATAACAATAAATCTGAACTCAATTCGTCCATCAATGTAAAATATACCCTTACATCGTGAATTTCTATTATTTTTATAGTATTCATATTAATGATTGAATTGGATGTAATTTAGACAAGAAATCTGACAATTTGATAGCATTCCATAAACCAATATTGTATTTTTAATAGGTAATCTTTAGGTTATATAGTTATGACCTTTTGTAACATTTTTAAAATTCAGAATTCATGTTTGAGTCTATAAATTATGTTTGTGGTTATGTTTGTATCTTATTTTAAAAGAGTTCTATTTTCTTAAAATATAATTTACAGCAGCAATTTATTTTTCTGTATACAATATTTTACTGATAATCTTAACTAAAACTTTCAGAAATCGTTGAGAATACACAGAATTATAAAAAGAGAATGAGACCAAAAATTCTCTGAATTATAACATGACTTCCAAAATTTTCTCAATTTGGTACGATGATCGGGTTAACATGCAATATTTTCATCTTTATAAAGTGAGAGAAAATTAATAAGTTCAACTATAATATAATTAACTTATACAATATAATAAAAACTAGATCTGAGATTTTTAAACTTCAATATTCAAATTGGAAGGTTTTTAAAAAGATAATTTCAGTTTTCAATTTGTGTAGACATATTTTACGCGATAAGTCAACCCACTTATAATTTACATTATATCTCTTGAATATTATCATCAATAGTTTTAGGTATATCTATGCATAATTAAAAATAAGATATTATTTTACGCCTTTTTCGAATAAAGTCTGAGCGAATTATTCTAAAATTACTACTCAAAACAATAAAATTCAGAAAACTGACTCGCTTAACTGCAGTAATAAGTGTCCTGTATCTTCAAATAAAAAGCTCACATTGAATCCGCAAGCATCTTCACTCTATGAAATGGAGAGAGATATATGCTCTCCGATCATATAATTTTAAATAGAGCATCTTAAGAAAAGTATATATCATTAAACAACAGAACACACGACTTCCAAGATAATATTAATATGTACACCCCAGGTGGTATGACTTTTCATTATAGTCTGTAATAGCCGACCTGAGTATATAGAATAGCATAAATATATTATAACCATCACTTTTTGTAATCATATCGTTTGTCGGACCTCAGATATAATTAGATAAACGAGGAGCACAATAAGTCCTAGCCTATAGTCTATGTATGACACTGCGTCTTGTTCCAAATTGTCCTGGAATCTGGATAGCTTCGCTCCTCTACAATTTATTTGCAGTGAAGATGAAACGAGAATAATGTCGCTTGAAATATTGAAAGATATGTTGTTGCAGGGTGGTCGGTTGGTGATAGACGCAATTTTATAATATTTGAATATCTATGGTTTCAATTTGTTTTATTTGCGCCCCCAAAAAATGTTTTACCTCGTGCATTTCCAATATGCACCACCGCTGGTTTGGTTTAGTAATTTAAAATTGTTTTGCTAATTGACTCGACCATATAGAGAGAAACTGCAAAGTTTATTTTACGCATATCTCAGTGTACTATATACATTATGCATTCCGTATGATATTGCAATGATAATCAGCATCTCTGCCCTCACATACAAGGTTGATAACTTTGAATTAATCCGCAAGTTTTAATGTGGACCACCCCTAAATACAATAATGAGGTAGATCGTCAACTCCGATAGCATTTCTCTTCATATTTAATCACTTATTAATTAACTATTACTATTATTTATTTACATCAGAGAATAAAATACACTTGCAGTGGAGTAAATGTGGCATTAGATTCAGCTTTGGCATATGACAGATTGACCATATCATAAAAAATACATTTTTGAAATAATTCTTTTAGACTGCGGCAATTTTCAAATAATCAAAAGATTTTAAATATATTTTAGTCTATCGACTTTTAAAATAGTGTTTTATTTTGCAATAAATATTTCCACCACTTGATCTAGTGTTGACTCCTTGTTAAAACCATTTTAATTAATCTCTGTTGTCTAGTGATCATTGATTTTTAATGAATGCAATGCCCCGCCAACTTGCTACAACACCTCATAGATTTATTTCATATTTTCCAATCCGCTATTGTTACAAATTTAGAGTCAATTTAGTACATTTCTTTTACACTCACTTCTTTTTGAAACACTCTTTTCGGTTATTTACACTATGTAATCAATTTTTATTTCTATAATCAACAACACGACTCTAAACTCCATAATCTCATCCTCCCTCAGACGCATGTTTCCAGTGATCCGGGTCTCTCTTTCCGGACTCAGACCCGACAGTAAGTATCTGGTTGTGATGGACATCCTTCCTGTCGACAGTAAACGCTATCGGTACGCCTACCACCGGTCCTCTTGGCTGATCGCTGGCAAGGCTGATCCAGAGCTTCATCCTCGCTACTACATGCATCCTGATTCACCATTTACTGGGGACCAACTTATGAAGCAAACCGTATCGTTCGAGAAACTCAAGCTCACCAATAATGTGCTAGACAAGCATGGCTATGTAGGCGAAACATTTCTTTTAATCATAGTGATCGTTCTTGTATATTCTGGAGTTTCAGTTAGTCCATTCTTGTTATTCAAAAGTGTATTGATTTTTCACAGATAATTCTTAACTCAATGCACAAATACCAACCCCGAATTCACGTAATCCGCAAATCCTCGGCCGAGCAGTTCGCCGGTTGTCCAATGAAACCGCTCGACTCTATCGATCCTAGTGACATCAAAACGTTTGTCTTCACGGAGACTATCTTTATCGCTGTTACGGCTTATCAGAACCAGCTGGTAAGGGTCTTCTGAGTACTCATGACATTCAATTATATCATAACAACATATTTTGTTTCTTGATTTTCAGATCACGAAATTAAAGATTGATTGTAATCCTTTCGCCAAAGGGTTTCGGGATTCCTCCAGGCTCACTGAATTTGAGAGGTAGGACTTAAACGTATTGTTGGATCACAAACTGCATAATTCATAGGCTTAGGATTAAACTTTAATAAATATCTGACCTACTTTGTAAAGTACAAACTGTGAGGTCTTGGCCACCTCTCGATTATAAAGCTCACCCTATATCCAAGTGTCAACGACGGCAATGTCTCTGTCAACAAAAGGTTTTCTTTGATAGCTTTCCATTCTATGAAAGTAATGTTTTCGTTATCACTTTGTGTTATGTGGTGTCTATATTATACCTAACGGAGCTCAATGACCGATTGATCCACTGACTTGGCGTGATTGTTTTGTCTCCTAGGAGACACTGATACATTGACCGACAGCCTCAGCAGACAATCTGATACATTTTCATCTATTTGACGTGGTTCTTTTTCTCAATATATAGAGACGTGTGACTTCTATTTGTAATATTCTGTGTGTACTATTGAATTTTACCTCAGTTGTGGATGCCGATATCATTTGTCTTAGCAGTATAAATATTGGCCGAGCTAGTATAACTTGGCTGGGTGGAATACTTAGAAATATTTGAAAAATTCAAAATTAGAATGGTTTTCAACAAAAAAAATGTTCCATTTAAAATAAGTGAAAGAAAAAAATGTATTTGTTGACATATTTCTCTTATATTATAGTAATCAGTTGAGGCAGAAAATCATATCACTAGATTGTGCTTACAGCTAATTTGTCTGGAAGTCAGCATTCACATTTTAGCATATTGGCCTACCTGAAGGGGAACTTGATAACATTTCTGAAGTCTCCTCTTATCGTTAATGTTATTCTGCATACTATATTTGTAGTGACGAACAACTATAAATTAAATTAATGAGGAGAGCCTCATAAACAACATAAACACTCTTGGCGAACGTTTATCGTTTTCTCTGACGTATAAATAGTAGGATTATAACGATAAGCTTTGAACACTATAGCTAATACATATAAGCTGGGTAGGTCTGTACTGTTGATGATTGTGTTCTGCTAATAAATTATATACACTTCCTTTTTATTTATGAGGCCAGGGACGATTGTAATGCGGAGTTCCTTCGTATGCTTATTCATAAAATTGTATATGGATGCATGGAGGACCACTTTAATCCAACATGTCAACCATGTCAAGTGAATCTGTTCCTTATCCCCATGTTCACACTGACTGTTATTCTTAAACACGCTGTTAAGTGGATTGCACTCATCCCCGGGGTTACACGCAGAGAGGCAGCGTCTGCAGAGAAAGGGAGCAAAAAGTGGGATATTAGGGACGGTTTCTGGTGGTCACTGATGTCACTTTAATGGTGTTGAGAAACAAACATTTACTGGAAAACTAGATTATTAAAACAGTATCAAGGTTTCATACATGTATATGACGTAACGTGTATACTGTTTATTTATAACCTTCCAATATTATAACATGTATATCAAATGAAAGAAACGAATTTCCATGCATTTAGGCAACATTTTTCTTTTACGATAACATGATCACGTGCGGACCATATATTTTCAAACAAAAAGTTTTGATCATGGTCCACGATTATAAGTTTATCTTTTAAGTTTAGCTCACCTTTTGCCTGCGGATGCGTGGATGGTAATTTCTGCAAATTACTGCGCGAAATTCATTCTCATATCAGTTTCTAATTTGTCGAAATGGCACCACCCCGATTCCACTAATGTTGGTTTATCGACATCGTCTGTTGCCACTATCAGAAGTGGTCTATATACCGCGCCACCAGCCTCGTATAACTCGACGATAAAGTCGAATTAAAGGGGGAGGGTGCTGCTTTATCATTATATTTATATTCTTAGTGAGCTGCTTCTTTCTAGATTAGTCTGATTAACTTTGATTATGCCATTGCAAATAATTAAAATCGTGAATGCGGAATACTGCGCACTGAAACCATGAACCAAAATAATTTGGAGCGTTTAATAATCTGCAATTATTACTAGCAGACCTTTTAGGCAAATGAGCATTTTAACAAGAAAACAGGTTAACGTTTGGGGAATTAGACCCGTTTTCTTTAATTTGTGTGTAATATTTTCGTAAGAAACCTTGCTTCCTTATGCAAAATATTTTTTCGGACAAATTTAATAAAATTACATTACAGCTCTAAATTTGTGGTGCAAAAAGTTTTATTATCACTGAGTGCTGTTTCTAGATCTGAAGTTATATTATTTTGTTTCTAATCAATTTTCAAACACGTTTGATGTTTTTTTTAAATAGCATAAACAACGAACGCTTTTTATAACATTTATAACAAAAAATAACTTTATATGTGCAAAAAGTATTTTCTGTCTTTAACAGTTAAACAGTTAAAAAATTAATTTCAAAAATAAATTTAATGTTATTTTTACTGATTCTTAAAATTAATTCATATGAATTTTGCTATATAATTTTATATCACAGACAATAAATATTAATAAATTATTTTTTAAAAAGGTATTCTATCAGTCATATTATTACCATCCAGGCGTACAACGCACTGAAGGTTAGAGTTTATAGAAGGTATATATTTAGATAGAATTTTGATATCTCTATAAAACGACAACGGACATAATTAAATTTCATTGAAAATCGAAGCGGTATATAACACATAAGGATCAATTTACCAATGGCTCCCACAGTTCAACATGTGGCCAAACCTATTATCTTAACAATCAAACTGATATTAAAACAATAACTGTAACTTAAACCACTGTCTCTATATAATCCACTCTGTCTGAGCATTACAAGACACGTCATTAACTGGCGTGTGCCATGACTGGAGATATACCCTTTCCATAGACGTATTGATGTAGTCACCCTAATCATGTCCTGTGATTGTTTTTCAAAGTAAAAACAATATTTTCCCAGAACCCTAAATAACATTTAAATATGGTGAAGCCGACATCAATAATTGTCATATATTAATTTCGTTCTCCAAACATTTTTACTTCATTATATATAATAACTGAACAGGTCTTTTTGAATATTCATATAAATATACTGCATTATTATTTCTTCCATGCCTCATTGTATTAAAAAATAAAAAAATAATTTTAATTAATAAAATGTAAACAAATTTTAATAAGAAGATTAACATTGACGTTGTTCTAATATGTACTAACAAGATTTCTTTACGACATCTTTCTAATCAGTTTGTATAGTAACATATATTTTCGGCAGTTCTGTACATTTCTAAATATTGTCGGAATACTCAATTTTATATAAATTTTCATGCAGTTTCTATCATTTCATTTGTATATAAAAAATTTGTTTGTTTTTAAAAAAATATTTATTTATCTACAAATTGTGAGTTTTTAAGTTTTTTAAAGTATAAAAAAATATTAAATAAATATAAAGAATGTCTTAATTC
>JAUZNC010042713.1:0-17193 GCA_034780395.1 Vannuccia rotundouncinata | reverse complement strand
TTTCAATATCTATAGAATCTTTCAATATCTATGTCATCTTTCTATGTTAATACAAATTCCAGCAAAAATCTGTCTATAGTTTTCAATATCTATAGAATCTTTCAATATCTATGTCATCTTTCTATGTTAATACAAATTCCAGCAAAAATCTGTCTATAGTTTTCAATATCTATAGAATCTTTCAATATCTATGTCATCTTTCTATGTTAATACAAAATCCAGAAAAAACCTGTCTATAGCTTTCAATATCTATAGAATTTTTCAATATCTATGTCAACTTTTTATGTTAATACAAAATCCAGCAAAAACCTGTCTATAGCTTTCAATATCTATAAAATCTTTCAATATCTATATAACCTTTCAATATCTATAGAATCTTTCAATATCTATGTCATCTTTCTATGTTAACACAAATTCCAGCAAAAACCTGTCTATAGCTTTCCATATCTATGAATTTTTTTGTTGTGTTTTTGTCGAAAATGAAACCACTACAAAGATTTTTGATGTCTAATCTGTGAATAAACCTTGCATATCTATGGAACACACTCACTTGTTAGTATCAGAGAAGATAAAGAATGCACTGGATGCCGGAATCTTTTTCTCATCCTTGATGTTCTTGGGCGCCTGTTTAGAATTGTCCCCTTCTGCGCATTCTTCCTCCTCCTCCTCGTCCTCAGGAATGTCTTGTTCAGCGTATTCCTCCTCGTAGGACCGCTCGACCCCGGTGCCCAGGTAGCCGCCTGTGCTCAAGTAGCCACCACTGAGGTAGTCCCCACATTCCGCTGAGGAGTGGAGAGTTTGTGGAGATGGTTACGGCGGGTTATTGATGAGTGGCGGCAATGGAATGAGTTAATACATACTTTCAACAGGTTGTATCACTTTGTTGTCGTGGTTGAAGAAATCCATTCCTATTGCTTCGATTTCTTCCTGAGTTCTGTAAAGAGAAGAGATAAAGAGAGTGAACCAAGGCTAAGGATTGGCAAATGCAGCCCAATAGAGATACCTTTCAATAACCGGGCCGTTGTCGCCCTCCTCGATCTTCTTAGCGTCTCCGTTGGTGTCTGCACTGGCCTTGGACTTGGGGGTTGGAGCGTCTTCTTCGTCGTCGTCATCGTCGTTGAGGTTGTCCACAGCGATGGCCAAGAACACGTTCAGCAAGATGTCTGTGTTTGAGGTTGCGTGTGGAGTTAAGAAGTATAGCATTGAGGAATGTTAGCGGGGAAATTTATACTAGTGGGTGGAGATAATCAATAATTTTAAACAGTCAAAAGGATACAATTTCCGCCAATGAATAGAATGACGAAATAGAGGCAGAACAACTTGTTAATGCTGATCATTCCTTTATACATGACTTCATTCCAATCTTCTCCGGTTAGAACCTAAAAGGAAGAGTAAGGTTTGAGTGTTAAAAATAATTTTATCACAAAATATTCTTCTGTGAAAATGTACCTGAAATACAGTCAACAGGGACTGTGTGAAGCCGTCAAAGTTGGATCTCGGTTTGCCGTCATTGAAGTTGAATTTGCCCCCAAACAGCTGCATTCCCAGAAGAGCGAAGATGACAATGAATAGAAAGAGCAGAACGAGCAAGCTGACAATTGACTTCATGGATTTAAGCAGTTTTTCTACCAAACTCCGTAAACTGTCCCAATATCTGGAAGATTAGAAGGTTAACAAAAAAATGTAGCATACAGAAAAAATAACTTTTAAACAGTTTTAAATTAAAATTTTTGACATTTTTCCAAAAAATAGATAATATTTATTTAATATACTGCCTAATACTACTAATATTTGATAGCAGTAGTATAGCTGATAATGGCGGTATAATCAACTCTTACTGAGTTAATTTGAAGGCTCGAAGCAGTCTGGCACATCGTAACACTGAGATACCAACAGGATCAATCCATCGACAGCGAAGGAGGACTAACTCGACGATACTGCAGATGACAACGAAGAAGTCGTAACGATTGAAGATTTTGGAAAAATAGTCGCTGAGTCCCAGAGCCGACATTTTAATCAGCATTTCCAGAGTAAATAGAACTACGAAGACCACATTGGCAATATCTGTGTAAGAGGGCATAATAATGGTTATGTTACTTTTGTGGGTATAACTTTTAAAGAAACAAATTATAATTTAAGTAAATGACAAGAATATTACTCCAAAACCCCTTCGAGTTACAGTGATGTTTTATAATTAAATGTTATTATGGAAACATTCATTCAGAGTTAAACAATTTGAAATAAATATAACCAGAAATGACAAGAGAAGCTTCATTCCATTTTAAATAACACACATATATCAAATCCAATAGAAACACTCTATATTATTAATATGAGTTGGTCAAATGGAAAATCTGTAAATATATCGATGGCCAGAAAGTAAGAAATCCGATGAAATCAAGAATGAAAACAGGCAGCCAGGCAACTTTGTCAATTAAATTGCGCTAAAAGGACAGATGTCAACACAACTGGAGATAAGGGACAGCACAGTACACAATCAAAACACGATAATTAAAGCTACTATGATGACCTTAAATCAAAGGGCTGTTGATCAAAACATGCATATCCATTTTACTCTTGATAATAATAACTCATCATTGTTAAATATTCAATTTGTCAACGCTAAATGTTGATAGTTAACAACTCGCAGTATTTATATTAATAAGAAGTTGATCATTAAATTAAAAAAAGTTGTCACAATTTCCCCAAAGCATTCTTTAATTTAACCATAGACGAGTCGTACTGAGAACAAATCCTATTCTATTAATAGACTTCTCTTAACGAATGAATATCCCAAAGTTTACAATATAATTCTGGCTCTCTGAAGGTGTAGGTGGTGATGGAGAGAGATGAACTTCAACACGCCGTAGTCTTATTGAATAAAGTAGGTCTAGACGGCAGTCGGCATAACAAAATGGAATAAATGCAATTAGGAGATAATACAGAGACTCCTAAACCTCTAGAACAGCCCCACTTGAGCCGGATAGAGGGATCAGTCTGGAGTATATTCCAAATGTAATTAAAAGATTGTGTTGCTGTCCTTAGAAGCAGAATTGGTTCGCTGCCAACCATAAAGGACGAACATGGAGCAGTTGACGAATCAGGAATAATATTCATGATAATAGAGACAAATAAAACCATTTTATATTGTTACGAAACAAACTTTTTAGAAGAATTTAAACAAAATTGTGGTTTATAAAACGGACCAACCTTGAAACTTGTCCAGCCACTTTGGCTGTTTGTAGTGTTCCGTGGTGAGGACCACTGTGTTGAGGAAGACGAGGACAATGATGAGAATGAAGCACTCCCTGCTCTTGGTGAAGGCCACAACAGCCCTCCGGACTCGCTTCTTCATCTTGCGGAACCGTCTAGTGGGGCAGGAGAAAGAGAGAGAGGGAGAAATCCTGTTATTACAAATAACATTATCTAAAACCAGAATTAGTGCGTCAAGTTTGGCAATAAAGCCTTCGTTTAGGAGTGGTCCAACCTCTTAACGTTAAGGTAGAAGACGCTACTAATTAGCGATATACTTTCTTTAGAATGAGGACAAAACCACAGGTAACACACAGCCAAAGGAAAGCTAATAGTTTGGCTATAAAACATCCTAACATCGGTTTTAACAATCCATTATGCCTGTTTTAATACATAGCAACACACAAATCTTGGTCTTGATAATTATGAAGTCAAGTGAATTTTGCGAAACATTGATTATATAACATAATGACATGTGTAGGCATGCAGTGGGATGGAATTAGAGGAGAGCTTTTATACAATAGTAAAAGAGTCATTCATTTCCTCTACTCCATCTGCGAGTGAAATTTCTTTATATTTACAGAAAAAATTCAACATGACGAATTTATTTAATAGAAACAAATTCTGCCTGTATTTCCAATTAAACTGCCGATGAGGCCGCTGGATAGTTCAGTTAGGATCTGTGACTAAAGAAAGAGAATGTCTTACTTGAGGCCTCGACAACACTGAGTTTTGGCGGTCTCTTCAACAAGGGCCTCCGGATCAACCACTTCTTGTCCGGTCTCTTTGCCTGGAGAGAAGTATTAACAATTAATTATATATTAGAGAACATCCAATACATTTATAATCGAACACAATTAAACTTAACACCAGATAGATAATTTTCTAACTCAACGAAATCCGAACAAAGGTTGACCTTGATTTCAGACCTTCCCATAATTTAACTAAACAATTATTTCTCTTTATTAATGTCCCATATTTGAGATACAATATCATTATTATCAATTTATTGTTACATATTTTTCACACAGATCAATAGTTTAGATTAAAAGCAACAAACAGAATATTGTCTAAACTATTGGGTATCATCTCAAGAGGAAGTGTCGCCTTTCAGAATTAAAATAAGGCTTGACTAAATTCGCTTCAAGAATTTAAAAAATAATGATAGTCTTCCCTTCTCTAATTATAGCTTGTAAACTAATTTATTATTATAATCATGAGACGATCCTTTAAAAGAAGTTTACTTTTTAGTCTTTCAATTTCTAAGTATTTCTGTGTAAGAATTATTTGACAAGGAATTATGTGAAATTGGATCAACGCATAACATCCATCAAATAGTTTTGTTAAATAGTTCAAGTCTTAAAAAATCAATTAACCAAAAGTGTCCACCATAATTCGCCAAAAACGACACGAATGTTAATAAGATGGCTGCCAAAAGTACGCCATCGAGTGCACTAGAATGACACGACAAAGTGTTGTCAGATACAAGGCAAAATTTGTATAATGCCCAATGTGATTTGTACTTATAATGCCACCAGGACATCACCAGACCCAGCTTACCTGCGGACATCTCTATCGCTGTTCTTCGACGCTCTTCATTTTCATCGTCGCTCAGTTCCTCTGAAAGGAAAAAAGACAGTAATTGGAATATTGTCACCTTACTACCAGGATACCTTTCCCATATGGACAGTAATTGTCACTCCAAGATTTCCCAACACTCTATCCCCCAAAACCAGATGTCACTCAGTCAATAAATTGCCTTTTTGTGCTGTGCTGTACGGCAGACGCTGGTAGATAGATGTCAAGGAAGATGGGACACTTTGGCATACGAAATATTCTCAACAGTAAAATGTAATGTTTTTTATTCTGAAAAGTGCAACATATTCCCTAAAAGTATCTTTTAAATCGATCTCAATAGCTTACCAACAGAATACACCGTGTCAAATAACGCGAGTATCAAAACAGAGTTATTAAAATATTCAATCTTCAACCGGCGAATACTTAACAGCTCATAAATGTTTTATCATTAGCGCTGGTAATTAATATCACAAAACGGATAATCTGCAAATCGGCGTTGGTTGAAATAGGATCAAACACACACATTGCAAATCGAGACTAGTACATAATGTTGTATGATTAATTGCATTAATTTAGAATGCGGACGTCCAATTCAACTTAGTTGCAAACTGTACCCTAAACATTACAGTACAATTCAGTGAACTAATTTATTATTATGATACAAATTGCAGAATTAGGTCTATTTGAAATAGTATAACGTTTACTTTACAACGTTGGAAAGCTGTTCACATTAAATCTTTGTCATAATTCTTCCCCTTCAATATTGAAGGTCGCACAATATTTGACATTTTATTCATCCCCACGATCTCGTAAACATAAAATTAAATCCTTCTTTAAATACACAAGATTAAAACTATTTGGAAGGAAAACAGGGCATCGTGCCCTCCCAACTTGTCCAGACCTACCTGCATACTCAATCCACTCCTTGTACCCTTCATAGTCGCGTTCCTGGCGCTTGGCCTCGCGTTCCTTCTGGAATTGTTCCTTCCGATCAATCTTCTGCTTCTCCTTGCTGAACTCTCTGAAGATACAAACGAGGGGGAGCTAGTGAGAAGATAAACACATGCGCGCACAGTGCAGGGGTTAAAGACAAGTCCCCCATGACATAGCCGGAGCTAGGAGATAAACCAGGGCGCGATTGTCTTTCTCACAAATTGTTACTAAATGTCAAATGGGCGAATTTTCACGATATTTAATGTTATAGTTTGAGACTGTTGGAAATTCTCCTTCCGCAAAATGTTAAATGTTGTAAAATCGTGAAGAAGGAAAGCTCTAAAGTTAAAGCTACTAAAATCCTGGTTGTAAATGCGCGGAGTCTGAAACAAAGGCCTACAAATAGCCTACCCGCTGAGAACACCAAGAACCAGGTTGAGAACGAAGAACGAGCCCAGCAGAATGAGACTGACGAAGTAGAAGCAGGGCCACCAGGTCCCCAACGAGTCGTTGACCTGAAAGAGAAAATAGACAAGTAGGAATGCGGGTTAAGAATTCCTTTTCTAATTAACAAAATAGTTTTAAAATGTCAGTATTTATTTAATGATTAGTTGAGCAGTCCAGCATCTAAAGATACATATTCGTGACCTGCGGTGTTAGCTATCCAGCAAACACTCCAAGACAACCTCTTCTCAACTACCTGGATGATGACTACTGAAACCAGTTCTTCAACAAGATCCCCATGAAACCATTCCTTTTCTAAACAACGACCCAGTCACAAAGTATTATCCACCAACACTGGATTGCTTTATCAAATAATTCTTTTAATTTTTAAAAAGCAAAAATAGAAAACTTCAACAAGTAAACAAGCAATCTCCTCAGCCAAAACCAAAGTCGAGCCATACCGATATTGTCAACCAACCAACTTTCGTTACAATGGGAACCAATTTCACTTTAGAGCAAGTAAATAAAAAGAGCATAAATATGAACCAAGTGTAGGAGAGGAACTGATAACGGTAACACATACCCAGTACATAATATCCGTCCAGCCTTCCATGGTGACACATTGGAAGACCGTCAGCATGGAAAGCCCGATATTGTCAAAGTTTGTGATTCCATCGTTAGGGCCATCCCACCTGAACTCGGTGCCATTTCTATCTAAACACTCGAAATACTTGTCCTCCTCTGGTACGTTGAGGTCCTGACAATTGTAATGATGATTGTTGGTATTGCAAGGCACAGGCTCGTCCATTATCTCCCCTTCAAAACAAAAAATCACTCATTGGAAAAGAATTAGACCATTTTAGAAATTTGAACGACTTTTGTCTCTTATTAAAGTTATTATATTAATTGTTTTTATATAATAATTCTCCGTGTTCAAGGATTAAACTCAACTTAAAACAATTTATTACCTTATTGATGTCAAACTATAATAATATAATTTTAATAAAACTCAACCAAATCAGAAATAACAATTGTTGACAATAATTCCAAAAGAACACTGATGAACTGGGATATAGTATAGAGTAATACATAAATCAATATAATATATACCGATATAAAACAAAATATTATGAGCGGAAAGGAATTTTGTCAACAGCAGAAACCGATCTCATTAGAACTATATTAATATTTATAATTGGTACCGCTCATTAAATTTGACAATCAATATAGCAGCATATTATAATGTGCGACCCTTGAAATAAAGCCTTTCAAATTCTAAAACTCCGGTTATATTGTAAGAGGCAATCAGAGACTAATAAATTAAACTTTATCAAAAACAGAAAGCCGGAGACAAAAAATGCGTACTTTGAAATGTATCGAACATTTATTTCAAAGGAATGATTATCGCGGCGGTCGAGATTACTTGCAAAAGTATTGATTATTTTTAATTGCAAAATATTAAATCAATCGTTGGACTATAAAATATTAATCTATCTTTAAAAAATGTTTTAATTGTGCAGAGATAGATAATTGTACAATTTAAATGCCGTATAATTATAATGTTATCGTGCTTATTATTAAGCATTAAACAAACACAACTTGTTCGCCATAATATTTGCGAATAAATCCAGCTAATATGCGCAGATAAAACTGTTAAAGAATTGTCCTACTTAACTATACTTCCCAATTATTATAACTTAGAATCTTTCATTTCCCAGCAATGCCACAGAAAGAAAGAATACTCTAATATTCTTGGTGGATAATTGGAGTTGAAATCTGACCGGACAGCTAGTGCACATGTCAATAAGACCGGATGTAGGACCAATTTATAACTCCATAGCTTTAAGTCAAATTAAAACCTGCGCATCTATTTATTATCCAATATATTATGTCTACACAAAGTAATTTGATCTGTTACCAGGTAGTTAAATATATTTTATTAAATTGTATAAAATATGCCTTATAGCATAGTATATACCACAAGGAATCCTTAATTACAAAATAATCAATATAAAGGAAAAATAATCAACTTCAAATTTATGCGATAATAAGATGCACTCAAATAACACGGAAATCCTTGCTTCCAAAGTATAGCCTCGAAAACGATGAAAATTGATCTCATCAAAAATTAAAATAATAAAAAATGTGAACGTTTTGTCAACAAACATATTGTATTAACAACAAACAAAATATTTCAAATATGTAAAACAAGATTCTAGGAGACTAAATTTCAATTTAAAACAACACAAAGAATTGCTAAGTCACTATTATAATTCCAAAATGACATTTAAACCGATTTTAGAGAATTTTATATTCAACAGATTAATTTTTCTATATATTATCGCTTTGAAAAACATATTCTAATATATGGAAGCCTTGTGGATATAATACTGTACATGTTTATTAAGGACATGGAGGTAAATAAACTGACTATATCTTATTGGTAGTATCGTTTTGCTGGTTTTTTCAGAAATCTATAAAGAAGATAGTTCTGTACTTTGACATTCCAAAGAAGCTTCAACAGAAATATAAACAAACCATTCGATTAGACACATCTACAAGAAACAGAGGCAGGTACGCTCCATCTATTTATAGACAATAAAACGAAGTGTTGCAGCTAATCTGATCTGAGAAAATCAGACTTTTTAGATCATTCGTCTTAATTCAATAGCGCTAAAATCATCGACAAAATTATAATATTGATAGAAAACTATTAATCTTTTAAATTATTTATGCAAAGTGTATTATTTACAAATTTCATAGAAGTCAGTCAATTATAAAACCAAATTTCTGTTTTTAAATAGATCAGGAAATGCACAATCTCTCTTGAATCATAATTATTTTAACAGATAATCAAGGTTAAACTTTACAAAAAAAAATTTTTTTTTATAGATTTGGTACTGTTAGTTTCTATAGTATTATATATTTTCATAACTGGTATTTTTTTCTGTCAGCTCACGAAATATAACATTATTCAGCTATAGATATTTAATATGTTTATACATAGATTGGTTTGGCCAACATTTGAAAAAATCTGGTTTTAAGCTGTTGCACTACTATACGAAAATAAAATAAATCTTTTGAAAATGATCGAGTAGAATGTTATATATAACATTGTAACATGTTATAAAGATTAATTGAAAAACAACGGGCGGCAGCTACAGCTAAAAATTATATAAATATTAAAAAACATAGACAGGAAAACAGTTCCCAAGATTTGAAAACATACTTATAGAAAGATGTTATAGATATTGAATAGATGTTGAATTAACACAGAAAAATGATATAGATATTGAAAGCTACAGATATGCAGAACAGTTGCCGGGATTTAAAATTAACATATAAAGATGCTATAGATATTGAAAGCAATAGATAGGCAGAACAGTTGCCGGGATTTAGAATTAACATAAAAAGATGCTATAGATAATGAAAGCAATAAATAGGCAGAACAGTTGCCGGGATTTAGAATTAACATAGAAAGATGCTATAGATATTGAAAGCAATAGATAGGCAGAACAGTTGCCGGGATTTAGAATTAACATAGAAAGATGCTATAGATATTGAAAGCAATAGATAGGCAAAACAGTTGCCGGGATTTAGAATTAACATAGAAAGATGCTATAGATATTGAAAGCTATAGATAGGCAGAACAATTGCCGGAATTTACAGAATTAACAGAGAGAGATCTATTATAATCATAGATATCGTATATTATATATAGAGCTAGATTGGACATCTAAAATATTTCTATACTAAAGTATGTTGCATAGCGTGTATGTCAAATCCAGAGTTGTGATTGGTTAAATAATTTTAAAATAACTTTAACAGAATATATTATATATATTATTAATTGATACATATAAGCAATTATTGAATTTAATATTACTACAGATATATATAATTAAAACATAAAAGCAAATATTGAATTTAATAATATTGAATTTTTGCCAGGATCGACAGAAACCGATACTAAGTGACAATAATCAGCTAGATTACCAATCTAGTTAAACTTAAACAAAGATAAGTACATCTATAATTATAAATAAATTAGCAATTTGCTTATACTATAAATAGATATAATATATTTTACAAATATGATATTCATACTCATATTAAACATCTCTGGGTCTGTATTATCTCTATGGCAGGATTGAGCTAGGTGTCTAACTTACCTGTTTTATTATCGTAACAAGAGGCGTGAAGTTTGGAACAGAACAACTCGAGCCCAGTGATGGCGTAGATGATGATGACGAATATAACAAGCAAGGCAATGTGGAAAAGAGGCACCATAGCCGTGAATATGGAGTTCATGACAATCTGAAGGCCTGAAAATAGAGCACACATGGAATAGAAACAGTAGTAAGACAATAGTATGTTCAAAATCATTAAGGAAACAATCATATTGTGTTCACTCATAAATTTATGCAAGAAACAACATAATTCAATAAATGTTACGGATTTAAAAGAAATACACATAAAAATCAGGTTAACAAGGAAATGATATAATTATGCTTTTAAAATATAATATTTTAGCAAAATGATATATCCATAATGTTATTAACTTAAAAATGCTGCATTATTGATAACTTTCGAAATATAAAAAAGATATTAGAATTAAAACAGTTTCTATCGAGCGAAAAATAAACAAAAGATTTTAATGGTAGATATTGTGAACTAAATTGCGAAGAATTTGTAAACCGCTAAATCGTGTTATTTAATAATTAATATACTCTGAAGATATCTGCACATTTGTTGAAACAATATTGAAAATAGCTAGCTTGCAGCTAACCATAAAACTTTTGAGTTTGCGAGAACAGGAGAGAGAGAGAGAAGGGAGAGGGAGGGAGAAGGAGAGATGTTGAAAGAAGCCTTGAATATACTTCATAACTAGATCATGTGTTTTTTCAACTGTGGACTGTGGCAGGATGAAAATTGATACAAAACTGAACTTGGAAAACTCGTCAAGATCAGGCTGTAAACTGGGAGACACCATTCTCTACTATATTTAAAGCAACGCACAGTCACTGGTAACAACTCTTTTTTCATGAGTCCATATTCTAGAAACTATAATAAACAGTCAAAAAATATGTCATGAGCAGGACTGAACACGCAGTCACCAACACAACTAGGCCATGGGAGCGAGGTCTCCCCTTAAGACATGATTGGTCATGTCGCATTTATTCTATCGTTTTTATTGTAAAATTATACTTACTTTTAGCCATCGAAGAGGAAGGAAAACCTCCAACATTCTTCGTCCTCCTTCAAGGGGCTATTTAAACTCAACAAAAATATATTAATTGTAGCGTCCAAATTTTAGTTGCTTCCTGGTTAGAATAAAGAAATAAACTCGAAAGAATTCTTTTCCATTGCCAAGGCAACTGGTTCTCTAATCGGAGTGTGTGGAAATATTTGAATATTATATTGTGACAGACTACAATTAATTTCAATTATAAAGCAGTTTAAAATCTAGTAAAAGAAATTAAGTATTTAAAATAATCTAAAAAGTGTTCAACATATTTTCCAATTGACTGAATTTTCATCAAAGATTCAAAAAGGTAGCACAGTGACACATCCAAAAAAAAACAGCTGCCCCAAATGAAATAGCCTCCCCATTATCGTATATATAATTGAATAAGTAGTCTGTAACACCCGAAAACCAGATAAATGTCCGTACCCTGGAAGCATCAGGCGCGAAGAGGGTGTCCCATTTTCCTAGAAGTGTGTAATTGTTGCTGATTATAGTATGGCGAAATACTTTAGTGCCGTGGAGATTATTTCACGAGGGGCTAGAGTAATTTCACAAATTGCCCCTAAATTAGTGGTATAAATGTTCCATCAGTATAAAACAGACATTGATCACACTGGTTTTTGTCGGCGCCTTGGGACAACCGCCCATCGCCTGCTACTGAAGTGGCTGTATATTATCTGTCGTTTGCGAAAAGAACTTATAAAAGGGATCAATATTTTTTTATCCGCGGAGTGTGTGTTGTTTTATACAACTATCATATTATATGATGTGTTTAACAGAGTGAATGGAAAAGCTTACTATTAATATATATATATATAGCTTAAGTTTCTTCGCTGAATTCACGAAACTTGTGTCAAATTCACTTTATTTAATACAGGGCAAATAAAATGAGACTAATTTGCGATCTGTTCCCATATATGTAACAAGCTTGCGCATGAATCCAGACTTCTTCTAAAAAACATGACAAATTATAGATTAGAATTAATGAACCCCCTTTTTTAAAAAATAAGATCGATAATTCAGTGAAATGAAACTTATTAATTATTATATACATTATATCAAACGGAATATATTTCCTGAAATCGTTTCCAAATAAATCTTTTTCCCGTTAAGTTATGATTTCTTGATTAATAAAGGTTACATTTTGAAAATTATGCAATTAAATAATCAATAGAAAATAAATATTTCTCTCTCAAGGGCATTTGGGAATAATAACAATTTGTTTTTAATAATTGTTATGCTATCATTGTGATACAATGTTTATTTGATCTGTGCTTTCAGAATATACTACAATTAAATATCTAATATGGAGGAATACTTCGAATCAGAGGCAGATATAAAACTACAGGAATACAATTAAACGACTATTAACGAAACTGAAACTATTAGTCATTCACCAGCCAATCATTTAAAATAATAATTTATTTAATTTTTGTTTAGTTTAACTGCTAAAATTTTGTACAAATATTTTACGTTTACTTTTATAAAATAAAAATAACCAAGGCAAACGTAAATAGATGCCAAAAATACAAACAATCTTATTTGTAAACATAACATTCTTGTTATCTCAAGAAAATCGACTACAAATAATAATCTCAGGCAGTCCAATTTTAAAAGAACTTTTAACTTTTTGAACAATTGGTCGCAACAATAAAATTATTTAACTATAATTATTGTTTCCACTAAAAAATCGAACAAAATTACAGTGCAAACAGTAAAAAATGAAACTCTTATTGCTAGTGAGTGGAAAAGTTTGTCGTCCACAGTACGATAATTTATTTCCTGTATATTACATCAGAATTTCCCCACAAAAAGAAACCATAACATCTCATGGAATGAACATGTTTTGCATAACTCAGAAAACAGTTTGCTTTCAAAATAACACTTTATTAGAACCTTGCTTCTAAAGCAAAACGAGAAAGAAGAAGGCGAGGAGGAACGAATTAGATTTCCTTACAGCAGGAAGTAACATAACCTTGTTCACTTTCATTCCCATGTTAGGAAGCGCTGCACACTGCCTGGAAAGTTGAAAAACTAAAAGGAATAGTGTGGTGTTCTGAATCTGTCATTGTTCGCAGGGGTTACAGCATATAGCATCCTCCACTCTTCCTCTATTAATAATATATAATTTAAAATAAATAATGTCTAAGCAGTACTATAGAAATTCTCCACTGAAATAATGGTCCTTTAATTTGTCGAATTGAGATGATACAAAATAATTATTATCATAATTGGGGGCGGTTTTACAAACAAAAAGAACGAAGTAAAAAAACAATTCCCAAACTTCATTTATTTTCTATCAATAAAAGTTGAAGTATAGACATTTTCAACTGTTATCGAATCAGTTGTTCGTCTGTATACACTACTATAAGGCAGGGTAGGGTGTCTGTATATACAAACACCCATAGACTCACAAAAGTTACCTATCTCTGCTTGGAAGGATTTTCTAATCAGATTAGTCACGCGTTGAAGGCAAGATTTCTTGGTCAAACGCGTAGACAAGAATGCGGGACTTTAACTCCTTCTATACCGACAAGACACGGAGGCAGACAAACAGACGAGTGAGCTGGAATACTAATCAGGACTAACTAATTCAAATTGCTTTCGTTAATCGAAGGCCAACGGGTCTGGGAAACATTATTATGATAATGATGTTTAATCAAGATACAATTGTTACATTATTGTCTTCGTTCATTTTGTTAGAATTCTTTTAAGATATTTCAATAATCTGTACCAATCGATACATATTAATTCAATTACATCAGAAAGTTTGACATTAAAATTAAACGAATTATTCGAAGTTAACATCTTTTGTGCAACATAATTAATCAAATGCAAGAAATAACAAGATAAAAGCGATCAGAAGCAAATTATATACGGTGATGGATAAATTGGAAAATCATTCTGAAAAAGTTTTAAATAATGTTTCTGTTTTACTTATATTGGTAATAAGAGGCAAAGGATAAAAATTTAACTTCAAATCGAGTTATTCTTTCGTATTCAGTGCAGAGATTTGTATTGAATGGCTTCACATTACATAACACGCGCATTTAAGACCATTTCAGAAGATTTGAAAATATGAATATAGTAACTCAATGAAAACATAATACTATCTAGAAACAATTTAATTTTAAAATTATTGATATTTATTTATTGATTTATTGATTTTAACAATATTTAATCAATTATATTTATAGATATATACTATCAACATTTGAAACAGATTTTGAATTGGAAAAGACGCTTAACAATATTTAAAATGACAACAAGTAATCATCATTCCTAAATACTAAATTTTCAAACTGTCGATGAACCTTCGATCACAGGACAAAGTAGTTCCAGTAGGGAAAAAGGGGATCCATTTCCCCGTTCCAAGACCTGCCCATCACTCAATCTGATTGTTGTGTTGTTACCATAGAGATATAGGAAGGATAGGGAGGGAGTCTAATCTCTGTTTTCTTAAAACCCTTATGTGCCGAGGCTCAGAAGAAGAAGAAGAAGAGCAACAACTTGCGGTATAACCTTAGTAAATTATTTAAATTGACATATTATCCACGGTACCAAAAAAGAAATATCTCCATTTAGAAAGCATTGCCGGGCCAAATTGCACTGCCTGTCCGGAACAATTTTAATAATAAATTTACATTAAATTTAATCACTCAATTAACAACAAAGATTCCATTTCACCCAATTCGTGGTCGCCTGCCTCCTTGCCCTCAGTATATTTATAATAATGGAGGACGGAAATTAAAATTTACCCAGCTTCCGAATGCACTGGGTGCCTACAAATTTTATAGGAAGAGGAGCGAAAAATACGCTGGAAACAATAAAAAAGACGTTGTTTTCCATTAGTGGAAAGGAAATTGTCTGCAGTTAAAATATTTAGGTATATAATAAAATGGACACAAACATAAAACAAGTAATGCCATCCTGTTCCAATAATTTGTTTCATGTATATTTGTTAACAGTATTGATTAATGATAAAATTTAGGCGAGGCCACAAGTTATATAATTAACTGATCGTTAAGTAAAAAATAAAGTCTAACACACAAAAATATACAAGTTGCACTTCTATAATATACAGAAAAATTATGAAAAACAAACAAACTAAATTTATCGTTTCATATTCCACAATTATTTGATAAAATTCGTCCGCGTGTATTTTTAGTCTGCATAATCCTAAAAATACAAAGTATCTCTCATTTGGACAGTGTTTAGACTGCTCAATCGCCACACCCAATTAACCTAAGAAATTAGATTATTACGAGTGACAAGACAATCGGATGTAGTGTCGAAATACTAAGAAACCTCTTCTCCAAGAGAACGAAATGGGCGACAGCGAGTTTCAAAAAATATCCAAAAATCTTTAATCGATTGCTACATTTAATAAAGTTGTGAAAAGCAAAATCAAAGCCGGCTTATAATTAATATTTGTTTCTTCAAACTCATCATATTATTAGTGTAAGTTAAACTAAATAATCATTCCAAAATTTCTCACAAATCGTGTTAAATTGATGGAAAAGGGATTCTGACCTAATCTCCAAAATCTAATAAATAGATAAATCTAATTGAAGGTAAGTGAAAAAGATCAGCATTGTGTTCTGAATCGCGTACAAAATTTGAAAACGACATTAATTTGAAAACGACTAAAAGACTAATATTGAAATTTTTTTGAAATATACCGAAAACCAACAAGTGCTCAGTTAAAAACACACAAATTGCATCTAGATTTTGGAAACAAAAATAGTTACCTATAAATAAATCAACAAAAGAAGGTGTAAATAGATAATGAAAAGTAATTGAATTTAAACTAGAATATATCATACAGATATTGATTGGACTCTAGACAGTTATTGGGATTTGAATTAACACTGGAATTACCTATAGATACTGGACTATATTGGATACAGTTATTGGGATTTGAATTAACACTGGAATTACCTATAGATATTGGACGATAGAGACAGTTATTGGGATTTGAATTAACACTGGAATTACCTATAGATATTGGACGATAGAGACATTTATTGGGATTTGAATTAAAACTGAATTACCTATAGAAATTGGACGATATTGACAGTTGTTGGGATTTGAATTAACACTGGAATTACCTATAGATATTGGACTAATATTGGATACAGTTATTGGGATTTGAATTAACACTGGAATTACCTATAGATATTGGACGATATTGACAGTTGTTGGGATTTGAATTAACACTGGAATTACCTATAGATATTGGACGATAGAGACATTTATTGGGATTTGAATTAAAACTGAATTACCTATAGAAATTGGACGATATTGACAGTTGTTGGGATTTGAATTAACACTGGAATTACCTATAGATATTGGACTAATATTGGATACAGTTATTGGGATTTGAATTAACACTGGAATTACCTATAGATATTGGACGATATAGACAGTTATTGGGATTTGAATTAACACTGGAATTACCTATAGATATTGGACGATATAGACAGTTATTGGGATTTGAATTAACATTTGAATTACCAATAGATATTGGACGATATAGACAGTTATTGGGATTTGAATTATTAACACTTGAATTACCTATAGATATTGGACGATATAGACATTTATTGGAGGTTTGAATTAACACTGGAATTACCTATAGATATTGGACGATATAGACAGTTATTGGGATTTGAATTATTAACACTTGAATTACCTATAGATATTGGACGATATAGACATTTATTGGAGGTTTGAAT
>JAUZNC010042702.1:0-17197 GCA_034780395.1 Vannuccia rotundouncinata | reverse complement strand
CGCGTCGCATAATTCTATCATCTTGAAATAGATCGGATTTGTATAGATGATTTTGAGACCAATACAGATGAATTCGATGTTTACAGTCTATCCCCATCATTAGGAGTAGGGCAATGAATTGCTTGAATTTAATGACAGTCAAGTTCACCCATTCTTTCCGATGGACTCGACGTACAGGTGGAGGAAGGTTTTGGTTGTGATGGGCCACGCGCAAGTTCATGTTGTCCATTATATAAGTCAAGATGTTGTTGTCAAGTAAGAGTGCATTGAAGTCGGCCTCAGAGATCAAGTCATCTGGGTCTACTACTGGAGAAAGGCCTGGAATGCCGAAGAAGTCGGGAAGAGAGTTGGGATGGGCATCAGGCATCACTACATCTTGCCATTGATCAAAAGGATGAACCAAGCTATTGGCGCTGCTGCTACTCTCAGTAAAACTAGACAAGGATACTATGCTTGCAGTTGTCGAGTCCGCAGACGACATGCACGACTCTGAAGATGCCATAATGGTGGTTATCAGAAACAGAAAAAATTAGCTGATACTATTCTGAGCACATACAAATATTTATATAGCAGGTAAAAAATCGACTCAGTCATATTCGTTTTCCTCACATTATACCGGCCAGTATACAATTCAGCCAATCAAAACGTTTTTTGGACATAGCGGCCAATTGTAAAGTTAAAATTATTTTTGCATACGGCTATAGTAAATAATTCTCAATCCTCTAAAGTAAATTTTGGCCATATCATAGAATTGTGTCCGAATAGAATATCCATGGATCAACATTTGATCCATGCCATATGTGAGACAACTTTTCAATGGATCAACATTTGATCCATGCCGTAAAGAAATGGTTAAAGACAAACCTTTTTCAGAGCAGAAATGTTGTAAGCTTGATTAGATGTATTAGTGTGTATATTTAAAAATGTATCAATTTTTATCTGTTTTTATAACATATTTTCAGATATCCACACACTACCATTATCTGAACAATGTCTAGCAGATTTCTATGAATCAGGATCTTGTCACTATTCATGATTTCCATTTTATTCCTAAATTCCATCTTCATACAGATTTTGATATTGTGAAAGGTTTCATGACTGCTAAAGCTTACAATAAACTTTTAAACTTGGTAAAATCTTTTAAAAAGAAGTATCTATGCCCATGTGAAGTATGTGAGGTATCAGTATTAAATTTCAGATCAGTTTCTTGTAATGCATGTTTAAACTGGTATCACTTTAGCTGTCAATTTATAAAAAGACCCCCCCAACTGCTTATTGTAAAAGCTGTAAATCAAAATAATAACTACCTACATTAACACACTGGTATAAATTTTATTTTTAATTAGAAAACTGTTTTAATTAATATAATAAATTGGATATTTTTGGAATTCATTACATTTGTATATGCAGTACTAAAGATTTTCAAGATTAAATACTGTATAATATCCATCTACTGTACATAAGATTTTTTTACTAAAAGTACAATTTTTATGTGATACTGGAGACACTGCATATTTTTATATATTACATGTATATTTTATTGGTATTAAAATTTCTGGTCCCCACCTTATAGGGTCTCTACCTTAAATGCAAAGCCTAATTCCCAAGTGTTTCCTTATTTTTATACTAAAATTCAAGAAATTACTTTGTGAAGAATAATATTTCTAAAGCTTTTTTTTGGAAGGGCACTACAAGTTCAAAAACTATATAGGCTCCAAACATTTAGCATGATTTATAGTCTTTCCAACAGTGTTAAAATTTCACTGACCCATATGAACCATGATTTAGGTAAGTGCCATTAAAACTTAGAACAAAAGGAAGGCCTCCTTTTTTAAAATGGGCTGAATATATCAATATTTTAGTGATGTTAGTATTAAATATTTTTTTAATGTTAGTATTTTAATATATAAAAAAAGATTATGGCAGAAACTGGTATAGGCGTGCTGCAAAATTTTATGTGGAAGTCTATGGATCAAGGTCAAGTACTCAAAGGTCAAAATGTTTAAGATTATATGAATATTATATAGTTGGCAGGGCCATAACTGAAAATACTAGAAAGAAAGCACTTATGTTATATTTTGCTGGGACTGATGTCCAAGATGTTTTTGAGACTATCAATCAGCCTCCTGATGAACAGGAAGCAGATGATATATATACCAAGGCAAAAAAGGTTGAATAGCTATTTTTGTCCCTAGATGAATGCTGCTTATGAAAGAAATATTTTTAGAAAAATTGTTAAAGAGAAAAATGAGTCATTTGAGCAATTCCTTGTAAAGCAGAGACAACAGGCAGCTTTTTGTGAGTTTAGAGATTTTGAAAGTGAATTTAGGTTTGAGTGCAGAAGTATTAACTATTGTATTTTATTATAGACTCTTCATAATATAAAGTATTTTCTATTTTAAAAATTTAATTTTATTATTAAAGGTATTATAGAATTGTAAGCTATTTAAAATTTTCAAAAAATAGACATTTAAATATGGATCTGGTGCCCTGAGCATTTAGAGTAGAGTATGAGCATTGATTTTGATTTAATTGAGCTGAAATAGTCCAAGATAATAGGCTAATACTCATTTTTATTTTTAATGTATGAAATCAATCTCAATAAATGATACACTTCGGTCACAAAACATTAAACACAAAGATTCATGTTAAGGATTTTGAATATTTTTTTTTAATGTAATCCTTACCCCAAATATCAAATTAATCAAACATTACATTTATTTAAAATGGTTTATCCTGGAAAGTTATACACGCTTCATAAGTGAGAAAAAATTTTATTTTACAATTTCCAAATTTGAAAAAGTTGTTCTAAAATTAATTATAATGTCAACAACGAATGACTAATTTAAACATTCCTCCCTCAGATACCATTAATATACTATATTATTCATAAATAACCGATCTTCAGTATAATTAAATATATCATATCATATCTAATTAATTTTATATTCAAATATATAAGAGTAGTTTTTAAGGATAAACCAAAACCTTAATTAAATTTTGCAATAGTAAAACGAACTCTACATGTGAATACATCTACATCTACAGCCATTAATATTAAATAAATTCGATATTATCGTATATATTTTAATAACCGCTTTACCTTTGGCTTTAAATAATAAAATACGGTAACAAAGACTGTTGCCGTGATTTTAACGCTTTGCATAGTAATAAAGTACAGAACCTAATAGCCCTTTTTAAATTTGAATTCATAGTATTGCAGCGGAAAGTGACGTGATGAAATTGTGGAGAGTAACTAAGTCTTGGCCACCGGTCTGCTAAGTCTTGACCCCCCCTCTCTTTCTTACGAGCTCAGCTACGGTCGTTTCCTTGACACTCTCTCTCACATTTCTTCTGTTTTATGTGTTCGATTTATTTGACCGCTATACTATTACAATCAATATCTTTCTATTTCTTTTTCTATTTTCATTATGATATCTATCATCCCATTAATTCCGAGTAAGTACTGTATTTAATTATTTAGTCATATGTCTTAAATAGAACGTATGGGGAATTTGATTTTAATATTAAAAACTTTAATAATTATTTGTATTGAGACTAAAATACTATGTTGCCATGCAATACATAGTACTAAATACAAATTTCAAAATTTAAAATCTCAATATCTTAAACTTTAAAATTTTAAATAAAATATTTTTTTTAAATTTTCTAAATTTAATTTAATTCAATTATAATTAATTTTAGATACATTTTGAAAGTATATTATATTATACAAAATTTTACTGTGTATAACTAGTTGACTAATGAGACAACAGTATTACAATGCAAAGTAGCAATATTATCTTACCATGCGTACTATACTTTAATTTATTTTAATTTATGATTTATGATAATATTTTACGCATCATTAAAAAATGTGTTGTCACCCAGGAGCCTCGCCCAATTTTCTAATAGTTTAAAATTAAGACAACATTATAGTAAAAAATTGTATTAATCATAATTTTAGCCCAGGAGCCTTGCTCAAATTTCTTTTTGCCTAAACTACTTTCAATAATTCTTTTTTCTTTTTTTTGTATTTTACACTATGAGCTTTCCTATTGAAGAGCATTCAACTGAACTGACATTCGTGTTAAAGTCGTTGGGGATTCCAAATTCTCTGCGATCTGCGATAACTCCGCCCTTAGACCGAATGAGAATTCAGCTTTTATCTTAAAGAAAGTAGCCACGTTTATCTCTTCGCTGTCCCTTTTCCTTGGCCTCTTTTCCTGGAACTTCACAGTTTAGGGATTTAACAGCTGGATTCAAGCTTCTCATATAGAAAATCCTAAGGACCTCAGAATTTACCCATCTCTATCAACTGCTGTAAGCTCTAATGAGACAGCCTCTCCAACAGTCTCTACCAACAGTCTCAACTTAGAGCGCATCCTTCATTCTCAACTGCTGCCACAACTGACTTATCACGACGATCTCCACCGTCAGTTGTAGCAGCCTCCCCACGACTCTACCAAAAATGGTTGAATTAAATGGAGTGAAACTACGGACTCGCGACTATTTGCCTTGTCAGTTCAGACATCATCTATAGAACCTATCCCAACAACAACATTCGTCCAACCCGCTGCCAACTCAGAATTATCGCAACGAAATCCACCGTTGGTAGTAGCAGCCTCTACCAAGTACGATCAGAAATGGTTCGACTTTATGGAGTTGATGAGAGGCCCGCTGGATACTGGAACTGCGGACTCGCGACTATCTGTACGGTCAGTTCCAGCTTCATCTCAAAGAGATTATTTTGACTTAGAGGAGTTTATCCTCTCCAATCTAGCTCCTATCCCTCATACGGCTTCTCCTCAAGGACCGGTTCCTTCAGTCTCACCAGCAGTACCAGCCTCTTCAACCTCCTCAACTACATCAGCTTCTACATCGTCGTCATCTAGCTCCTTCCCCTCCGATGCCGCCTATAAACGGGATTTTAAGTGTGGACAATGTACACAAATATTTAAAGATTACTCTGATCTACACACTCATCGCCTGACGTGTTTTCCAGAACCTCTATCTAAAATGCAGGAATATCAGAACACCGCTTCCAGAATCACTCAGCTATGGAGGGTGCCGTGCGTTACATCAGATTCGAATCAGTTGACATTCCCATCCAATTTCTAGAGTTTTTCATATATCCAAAAGTATATATAAGACGTGGGAATCATGAGACGTGTAGAATGGTTCTAACTGGATCATAAAGACGATTGAGTTGTTCGAAATGAGGATCTCCCGCTAACATAGCATACTTCATCGTCGCGGTCGTGGAGCTGTGGAACTCCCATCAAGGATCAAGGCGAAGAATGCCGTCCTCAACAACAACGGGGTCGATGAAACTGTTTCATGTATGCAGTACTATCAGTCCTACATTATGCAGATATCGAGTTCCATCGCAGGCATCTTTATCGATCTAATCGAGTGGATCGAGGATAATGAGGTCCATCCCCTACGCATGCTGCGCGCCTGTGGTTATCCCTGGCATCATATCGACGATCCGAAACCTCATGTTGTTAACATCTTAACAGTCACTATGAAGAAGGAAGGAAAGTCCCATTATGTGTGAAACACCAAACTTAACCAGCTTCTCAATGCACTAAACGAGCGTATTCAGACACAGAAGGGATACAAACGCAGTGAACGTTGTCTCCAATTTTTTAAGGATAAATATTTGAAGAAACACGAAGGATACTGGTATACGGGCCAGCCGTAGACACTTGTACCAGCATCAGAGAAGACCCATCACGTTTTCGAGAAATATCAGGCCATACAGCGTTTGCTCTATGTCGTTTACGCTGATATCGAATGTTTTCTGCAGAAGGAAGTTAACAGAGTCAACCATAATCCAGCTGTTATATCCTTCCTCTTAGTGCCGCATCCAGGGCTTCTAGCCGATTCCAGCAAAAGCTCTTATTAAGGATTTTTTGGGATGACTGCATATATACTACTAAGATTGCGCTCACTGATTTATCCAAGAAAGTTTATGATTGGAACCAGATAAACGGTAATCAACCTGTCCGAATTTCGATAGAATAGAGGAACACTCGCAGTACTACAAAGCTGTGCTACATCGGCTCAGTCCGTTTCAACAAGAACGATAAGACTAGGAAGAAGTGGAAAGTATCTGAGCATTAATGTTATATTTTCTATCATTTTTCCTGGTGCGTATAAAGGTGCAGCCTATCAGGAGTGCACCTGGAAGATGAGTTTTCGGGATAACTTTCTCACCGTAATTTTCGACAATTTCTGGGGCTATGACTTGCATGTCATATACGCAGAAGGTCTGGGCAAGGTCCAGGGATGGGACGAGTCAGTAATTGCTCAGACCGAGAAAAGCTAACTGGAAATGGCGCGGAGTGTAAAGTGAGAAAAACAACCACGCTCAATCTACGAAAGGAAGAAAACGAAAATCGGGTTCTGTGAATCTTTGCAGTTTATGTCGGCCTCGCTGGATTCCCTAGCGAACAATCTTGCTCCGAAAAAGCTCCGGCATACCCGATCGATTTTTAACTCGGATAATACTTTCACAGAAGTTTCTCTTTCAAAAGGAGATTTTCAATACTCATAAATTATCGGACCAAAAAGCTTCAGAGAAGACCAGCTTCCTCCCAGAGAATAATTCTTCGATGATCTCAGCCAGCAGGAGTGTTGCATAGAACGCTACTCACGCGCACAGAAAGCCTTGATTCTGCTCGGTTGTACGACTCTGGAGGACTTCATTCTGGAGTACCTTCGTCTACCTTAACAGCTTGCCAATATTTTCGATATTTTTCGGCAGCTTACACTGGATTAAGATGGTCTACATCGAGCCTACTATTTGACTTTATACGGTCTCTCATGGAATTCGTCGTTTATTTTGACCGGTACTGAAGTAAGTATATCTTTTTCTCTCTTATTATAATCCTCATAACATCATCTAATATTATATTTATGGGTTTTCAGGATAGACTTCTCAAAGATGCAGATACCTATTTTTTTGTGGAGAGCAGTTTGAGATTCGTCAATACACTCCATGTCTCATCAAATACGCCTCGTATCCCGGAATTATACGATGAGGAAAGCCCAGAGGTGGACCTGCTTTACATGGACGCCAATAACATCTATGGCCACGCACTCTCTCAGAAGTGCTCCAGTCCAATTTTGAGTGGATTTCAGAGAATCTAGCCATTCTTAGCTTCGACAATGATGTAGACGTAGGAATAATCTTGGAGATTGATCTAGATTATCCCAAGAAGGTACAGTACCGCACATGCGATCTACCCTTTGCTCAGGAGAAGTGCGAACTCACTGAACGCTAACTGACGGACTTCATGCAAAATCAAGTTCGTTGTTTTGATTATTTTATAGAGCTGTAAGTCTCCCTATTTTTAGAGCATTTCATAATAATATATTTAATATTGTTTAAAACTAATTGATGTTGGCATGGAAACGATTTATGGTTCTTCATTATGTAAAATTTTGTAAGTATTTATTTAGGTGTTACCTGATTTAAATTTATAAAAAAGTATGCATATGGTTTCCTGCAAGTTGCATCTCCATATGCCAGAGTTAGAAATTTCACATGTCTGAATTCATTTGACGTGACAGGACATAATTCTGACTTGCATTGTGTGAATTTTTAAAAAGGACCATATATTGAGTATTCGCGACTCTTTACTGTTATGGAATCGATTCTAAATGATTGAAAAAACAGTACAAGGTATGTGATAAACCAGATGTGTAAATAAATTGCTGACAAATTTAGAATTTTCTATTTCGTCCAAAACAAGAAATCATAGGGTTGAACCATATCGAAGGATCGAGGCAATCCCTGATATATATTGTATTCATCCTCATTCATTTTGGTCCCTTATATTGACTTTCGGTGAGCCATTTTTATGTCTTGGCGGCTTATCATATATTTCATTATGGTGAGTAATCAAACTTTCCAGACATACTTGGTCCTACGACTAGCATTGAGCTGTTATGCTTTAGTGTAAAATATAAATTATATTTTAATGAATTATTCAGATTATTGTTTATATATATTAAAATATAAATAAAGAAGGTTTTTGGATATTGTTTCATTAATTAAAGAATATTTTTGGAAAACTATTGAATTTTTTCTTGCGCTTAACAATGTCTTCTACATTTGTTAATAAAGTGTTTCGCTGCAAATTTAAACTGCTTTCTACTGCTAAATTTAATTTTCTGGTTCATCCAATTATGAAACTGAATATGCGAAATTTATGCCAGAAACCATATATACATAGTTTGAAATGCAATAAAAATGGATATATTAATTTTTTCATCCGGGAAATTCGGTATTATGGGAGCTGATATAAATTTCAATGCAGTCATAACTTTTATTCTACATTATGTCCTCTATGGTACTTATTTTTTTTAGAGCTGCCTGTCTCACAAACGGAACCTATGATCTATGGAGAAAAATGATCAACCAATGTTCATGACGTGATAGTACAATGCAATATGAAAAATGCAATGTGCAACCTTCTTTACAAATTTTCAAATGGAATCCGGTGTACATCAATGTTTTTTATAAAAGAAATGTTGCGATAATGGGTGATACATCTCGCTCCAAATTAGAGATTATTTGTGATAATTTGCAGGAATTATCCACACACATACCTTGCTTCACATTCGAAGTAGACTGCAAAACATGCCTACGCAATATAATTTCAACCATATAAGTAAACAATGCGGAGATAAGTTGAACGTTGAAATTATTCAAGACTAGAAATATTAACCAGTCTACAATTCTGACTCAATATATTTATTTTCAAATTTTTTTTAAAATCTTGAGAACATAACATTGACCAAGGAAATTGTGAATTAAATTGAAAATAAGACAATTATGAGTCAGAGTCTACAATTCTTCCTTACTTTTGTAAACCCCTATTTTAATGTTTTATCATACCAAAGATTTTATGAGAATGGACGCCCAATTCAGATAAATTTTGAAAAAGGACGACAAATTGTATTAGTATTTATTAGCGGCTTTATCCTACAACTTATATTTTCGGCATTTGAATAGTTCATTCGCTCAAAAATCGCTCGGCAAATGATGGGACAATGTCAATACCTTTCACTCCTTCCCCAAAAGAGTTTCCTATAAACAAGACAAAATTCTCACCTCCAGTGACTGCAAACGCAACATGAATAAAGTGAAGACGTCTGGAGGGTTCCAATTCCTAAATATTGTATCGAGTGAATTCTTGCGGGACAAGTCTAATCAAAATATTGATACAGTTCTACCTAAAGACATTAGTAAAAAGATGGTTGACTTCTATTTTATCACGAATATCTGGTCGAAATCCCCATTCTTGGTCTGCGAAATGGAGAAGGCGTTTGGTACACTCTCACATGATGACTTTATCGAGAGGGCGGACTGTACAGGAAAACTGCAACCTACATTTGATGACTGTCTCCGAGCATGCAACTATTTGATGGAGAAATTTCACAGATTCTTTATCTTTCTTTATTCTATCCAAAATCCTCAACTAATGGATAGTCTAAATAGAAGATATCTATTATCAACTAATACAAAGATGATGATACTCGACTTATTGCGTGAGAGGGCACTCGTAAAATGAACTACTCACATACCTCATTATATAGCAAAAATTTTAGTTACTTCAATATGATCGATCGAAAATTTAAAATGGCAGAGTACAACTTCACATTTTTAATTGGATTAAACATTTAACTATACAATGGATACTTTGTTTGGTCCAGTGGTCATCCTAACCTAATACTAACAAAAAGTGTACTCCATTTTAATTATCGAAATCTAAATTACTGTCATTTTATAATCTGCCAACTTATTACGAGAGGTTGCTTTATGAAAGTTAATTATTTACATTTTACAAAAAAACATCCAAAATAAATATTTGCCTCTAAAAGGTCACGTGAATTTAATTGAATTTCAAAAATAGGTCATTATTTTGAAACTACTTGATATGATGTTTACTTGAAAGATTAATTTACAATTAAATTTCTTCTGCGATGAAATATAAACATTGGTTAGAATAAAATCAAGATATTTGATAGTAAATATATATTTATAGATAGATATAAAGACAAAACATAATAATATACTCGATCAAAAAGCATCAAACTTATGATATTTTTCTTTCATATTGAACGGAAAGCATTGTTAAAAACAAATTTATAAATGTATACACGTATATTATAAAAATGATATTCTCTAAATATAATACAATACTTGATTTGAAAAAAAATTGCTTTTATTTTCAATCAATTTCATTTTGTTAAAATAATGCAAATGACTATTGTATATTATCATCGTCCATCGGATATTAATAAATATATTCACCTAAAATGTTAATTTTTATCATACAAGTAGCTGGCCTGGCTAAACTTTGAATTTTCCCAATGTTTTCAAATTATTTAGAAAAAAATGAATTGTCTAAAACGGCGGAATAATTTTGGTGACAAGTACATATTTAGAAGTTTACTTATAGCATGATCCTACTCCTGACACACTTGAATGGCCAATTTGTTTGAAAATAGTAGTTCGTCAATTTCCGATTCATGTGGCTCCCAAAATGTATTACTTTTTTTATGGGAGGTTAAATATTGTAGTCTATAAATTTATACTGCATTCTGGTTTGAAAAACATAGCCGCTAAAATTTATACATTATAGTATATACTTAACCGCTTTTTAGCTGGAATACACTACTCTGTTCAAAAAATAATCTTTAAAAAATTAGTCTATCCGTCTCCAATTGTACTGCAATAGAATACTTCCTTTATCAATAATCATCAATGTCACCAGAATAGTCTTTCTTTTTATAATTAATAATCTCTAAGACTCAAATAAATTGAATCATTTTTGCCATGTTAAATTATTTATTGAAAAGGTAGTGTATATTTCGATTAAAAAGTAGTTAAATTATTTATATTTTAATAAATAAATAAGTATTGGTTGTTTTTTTAGTTTTAGATAAAATACAGAAGGTATAAACTACAGCTGCAAATATAGTCCAAATCGAGTTCAAAACGTTGTAAATAACAACATCTATCAATTGAAAGAAAGTATTTTAAAAATAATTAAAATTTTGCCATCAAATAATCAATTTTACAGCCTTTAAATACATTATATGTTTTATTTATCGGAAAAATGGTGTTCTTTATAGATAATTATATTAAAAAATACTTTATCAATAAAAAAACTATTTTGTAATGTTAATTACGATCGATTCATTAATTCTACAAGCGTTACATATTTTAATCAAACAGATTCATTTTGACATTTATAATTATTATAATTAATACTAAATATAAATAAATGATTTCTTACTCCAATGATTTAACAAGAAGTTTTGTTTGAAGAAAATCAAAACATAATAGAGCTTGGTCTTTCAACTGTCCCAAATCTTTCATCTCTATGAGTTGATACGGTATTTCCATGATTGCTCGTCTCACTGAACTGTCTTTCTCGAATACTCCTTGTGTTGATTTGTGGTCCACTTCTAAGGTTTACATGTTTTGGTTAGGATTACAAAAGTTTAAAAAAATATATATAATTTAACTTGTATGTGAATAATTCTAAATAAAAAAATATTAATATACGTAACTTTTTGTATAGAAAATTTATATTAAATGATCTTTTCAAACTTAAATGTGAAAATAAATTATCCAATATATGTTTTCTATAGATTTAGGCATCAGTCAATTGAAAATAGTGAAGTAAAAATTTTCAAACAACTGGAATCCATTTTTATCTGTCCTCTATCTCTGCTCCAAAATTAAATTTATAATTAATAATAATGACAACTGATTTTGTCAATTTTGAAGTGTTATTGTAACTTTTGTATGGTGCTGAATCCATATCAGACCGAATCGTAAGAACATTTTATGTCTCAAAGTCATTACCGAGGGTTTTATGCACACCAGATGATATCCAGGGCCGGCAATGCCATATATAACATGAAATTTCCTTGTCTAAGTAGGAAAACGTATAAATCACGAAAAACTGTTTATGATACATTTTGAATGCATTAAATATTTTACCAATTGATAGAAACTTGTAAATAAAGTATTTGTGTGATAAAGTTTCCATGTATAACGTCATATATGTATATTTTTCTAATAAATGAACTTCAAAAAATAATGTTTTAATAGCTGAATATCTCAAAAAGTTGGCATCTGAGATTCTATATCTGTATTAGCAACAGATAGACAAATAGGATAGGATAGTATAAATATCTAGAAAATGTTCAGAAATCACTCAATGATCATTTTGGCACTAAATCAACACTTTGTGACAATTAAGTGATTTCTAAACATTTTATAGACATTTTGGCACTAAATCAACCCTTTGTGACAATTGAGTGATTTCTGAACATTTTCTAAACATTTTGGCACTTAATAACATTTTTTGACTATTGAGTGATTTCTGAACATTTTAGAGAATTAAAAACTACCCTATTTGATAGATTATAGTCATTTTTTATATCTGTCTATAGTGTCTCAGATGCTTCGTTTTTGACATATTCACTAAAAACATAATTTATTGATATGTTTATTTTTTATTTAAATGTCTATGACGTCATACATGGAAATTTAAAATATATATACATATTTCTGTCTATTGGTAACATAAAATAGGGATCCAGAATGCATCCATATAGCATTTTGTTTTCGATTAATATATATTATATTAATCATATATTTATACATTTATTTATTATATAATTTATACACAAGTTTCTATCTATTGGTAATATATTATATGCATCCAAAATGCATCACAAAGCAGTTAGTTGCGATTTAAAGTTTTTCTTGCTTAAATAGGGAATTTACATGCTATAATGACATTGCCAGTCATTTTAAATTTGGTTTATTCTTAAAAATTTTTGTGGTCCTCTTTTTATTAACTTTCTTTTGGAAGTACTCATATACATGTATACGAAGAATCAAAAAAGACGAGCTTGTTATCAATATTTGACATGCTTGACATAGTACAAAATTTTAGACTGCATTATTAAGGATTTAAGATTAGATAATCTTATATTTAAAACACTTGATTTTATTGGGTGGTCAGGGATATTTATAAGCTGGAATCCGTAGAAATGTTGAAAAATTTATTAATTTGATTATTTCAAGCGATAAAATATAAAACCATATAAAAGCATTTTAAAGAGACATTTAATTGTGGAAATAATCGAATTTGCTTCATTTTTGAGGCCATCTGATGACCTTGAGACCAACCTTGAGACCAACCCTTTGTAATGACCTTGAGACTCAAAATTTTTATAAAATACGGTAATAAATGAATTTAGCACAATAAAATGAATTCCAAAAGTTAAAAAATTTTACCCACCAATTTTCAATTCTTGAGAAATAAATTTTTAAGAAACAGGTCAAAAAATTATTGGCACAACAAATAGCGCACAGAAGCTATTTTATTACATATCAAACCGCGAAAATACATTTGTTACTAATAATCGTCTTATTAAATATTTGAAAAACTATTAAAATGATTGGACAAATCATATTTGCGAAGAATTTCAGACACAGGAGAAACATACAATGAATATAGTCTGGTACCATATACAATCATTGGGGTATACTCGATTGAATAGGAACATAGTGGGAAGTAAAATTATTTATTTTAACAGATTAAGAACAACCTCTTGGTAGCTGATGAACCATGAAAATATATTTTCTTTAAATCCCAAACGATGTGAATGGAGCATGAATAATAAATACACAATTAATTTTTTTTACTACGAACGAAGGCCATACAATTGAGTGTGTAAGTAAGAAATAATATATTTTTTCAATTCTAGTGCAAGCAATCTTCTCACTAGTCTTAAATAGTAAAGTGAGGACGTAGACTGGACTATATAAATTTTCAGATCGTCTGCGTTCAGATTGTGTTTCTTAATAAAAATGTATTTATCTATAGCACGTTTTTCACATCCAGAAAAATTGTGTCCAATATAATAGCAATTCTACACATTACTGGTGCAAGATGAATAGATCTTTACCAGCCAGGTAGGTATGAGATCTAGAGGATTATTATCCAAGAATTATTTGGACATCATCGATAATTACCTCATAAAATTTTCATAAGTCAGATTTATCTACTTGAGAAGTCTTCTCATTGGATGGTGAGCATGCTGGATTAAGCGAATGATGTATAAATACAATTTTGTGGGAGAAATAATTATCAAAGTTGGATGTACAATCAGGTTCAGATGGACTGAATGACATCAATAAATGAATAGCCAACTAGATACATTATGTGTCGGCTAACAGAAATTATTTAATCTAAATAGAGTTATTTTATATATTCAAATTAGGTTAAACATATTATATAAATTAATTTTTAACTACTAAGTCATTTACTTACCTTTCCATGTTTTGTAGTATTCCACAATTCCTTGACGAAACTTCAAGACGTCATTTTCTCCACAATACCTGTCTTTGGCTGCTTCAATAAATTGGCGATGATACCAATAAATTATTAGAATGCCTTCATTGTCTCTTTCAACTGTTTTATAAAATGATATTAAGTTATTCATAGATGCTAATTATCTCATAACAAGTGAACCTACCCAAATATTCTTTAATATCGTCCAATAACCTCACAAGGAGCAGTGGAGGCAAACGTTTAACGGGAACGTCCCAATGTTTACCCAAGCTATTGCGGACAACGTCATTGGCATAAAGAATTTCTTCCAAGTCATTTTCGCTTAGGCCAACTCTTGATGACGTGAGAAATCCAAGTGTATGACTAACAAAATCTTTACCGTGTTCATTCTCAAGCTTAAAATATAAAATGGATGCATTCATTATACAAAGATGTGATTGTTTTTATTTATATTAAACATATTATTAAATTTTATCAAATTACCTTATCAAACCGGAATGAAATCATCTTCCTAACAGTAGGTTTCAACATCCAATCACATTCTGGTGAATAGCTGTGCCAGGAACGACATTCTTGTTCACAAAGACGCAGAAATAGCGGCAAACTTTCATTTTGAAATGCTTGGATGACCTTTTTCATCTGACCAGGAGTCACTGTTCGCTTGTCTTCTTCAAGCCAAGTGTTAAAAATCTTCTGAACTGTGTCAGTGGACAAAAATTCCATTTCAATGAAATTTTCAGAAGGAATTTCAAGTTGTCCCTGAAATATAGTTGTAAAACAGTTTCCATTTGTCTAATATATATTACTATTACTTGTGTTTTATTACAAGTAATGTATAAAATATTCATAATATTTTCTGGAATATTCTATTGTTCACTAAATCAATGTTGATGAACAGTTGGAAAACTTTAAAAGAGTGACCTAATCCAGAAAATGTAATATTTTAATTGGGATGAAATAATTTTTTTTCTAAACTTGATTTTTCATTTTGGTTGAATTGACAAAAGGCAAAAATTGTTTGATTTGTGATTCTTTCATTAAAAATACTTTTTATATCGATTTTAGTTAATTAATCGAATTAATCATGTTGATTTCTGATTTTTACAATTGTTGCAAAAAATACAATTTGAGTTTTCAAAGATCAAGAAATCCTATTATATGTAACTGTGACTTCAGAAACCATATTTTTTTATAAAAGAAACACTGAATTGAAGGAGTAAGGAGAACTCTTTATTAGTTACAATCATATCGTATTCATTGCCATACACAATTAGACAGATTAACAAGGAAATAAGATAATTTAGTTTTTAAAAATTGAGAAATTAATGTAATTATTATGGATAAACACATTGTATGATATTATAAAAATGTTTTTATGTATACTACAAAATAAATTTTGTAAAATGTGACTAAATCATGAAACGTAAATCTTTTAATACGATAATATTTAAGATAAATAATTGGGCATTGTTCTAGAGTATATAAATTGACCTTTTTATCATATACATTTGTTAGCTTATTAAATACATTGATTTAAATTTTTATCTACATATATTTATTAATATTGAAATTAATTATAATACTGTTTAATTTATAAAAAATTATATATTCGAATGTTGTAACAATTATTTTAATTATATTTCTAACTATGTTTATACAATAAAAAGAAAATTTCATAACAAATTACCAAAAAAATTGTAAAAACAGAATTTTATGAGGTAATTAGTATTATGTAATTAGTAGAGGTAATGCATTGTTAAGAAAAAAGTTAGTACAATTTTTTAATATTTAATAATAAACAATTAATCTGTAAATTTTACAAAATCTATTCAATTAAAAGTTATAAAGATGATTTAAAAAACCATAAATACTGAATGTTCCAAAACATCGAATTTACTATCAAAATGTAGCGTGCTCATTGCCGTTCAACAATGCCAAAGAATAATATTGCCAACCCTACAGCTTACAAATAAATTAATTATTTTTTTATTTTTAAATAAAAATTATTCTCACTTTCAAATTATTCATCACTTTGTACTCTGTTTCCGGTAATGTTGAGACAATTATCTTAACATTTGATGGCAATTGTTGTGGCAGCCAGGAACAATCTCTTCCGTCAAATTCGTCGTCCAATTGATCCAAAGAATCCAGTACAAGGACAAGAGGCGACTCCAATGTGCACATGTTAGAAAATTTTATCAGCAATTGGTGGAAGAAGGCAATGAGTTTCTGATAATCCTTTTTAAAAAAAAGCAGCATTATTAATTATTTAATGAATGAATTCTAATAGATTGATTTCTAATTTCATATCTATTTTTAAATACTAATTTAACATTCTAAACTACTATATATAATCTTACTGTAGGAATATTATCACAATCATTGTCAGAATCAGAAGTTTTTTCAACATTTTTAAAAGCTATTTTCTGAAGTTGGTCGACCAAACTAGTGATCAAATGATGAATGGATCCACTCTTCTCGCTTGTACCAATAAATCTAATTTTTTAAAAAATATACAAAAAAATAAATAAAATAGTATAGTGCAGCACAATTTCCGGTATTTCTTAGATACTTGTGTAGACACCATATATAAAAGGCACAGTTACAAAGTTGCCGTTAGAAACATTAAATACTTTATTTTAAAATTAAAATTTAAATATTATAACAACAAGTATTATAAAAAATGTTAATTAAATTAAATTAATTTAATTTAAATGTTAATTAAATTAATTTAATTTAATTTAATTTAATTTAATTTAATTTAATTTAATTTAATTTAATTTAATTTAATTTAATTT
>JAUZNC010042691.1:0-17205 GCA_034780395.1 Vannuccia rotundouncinata | reverse complement strand
CATTGCCTGCTGTGATAGTCATTGTATAGATTGACTAGGCATTCTATAGACTGCCTGATTCAATACATTGCCGGTAATACATACATTATTAACGTTTTAACCTTGTGAGTTATTTAAGTATTCTAACAAAATCCTCCTACGCATTACAGTCATTCCTCGTTTAGGGTGTGATTTTATTAAGCAGAGAATGGAAATGAAATTTAAAGCTTTTCTATATGAATCCTCCATTATTAATAGGAATAAATTTTATAATATACCTCCAACGTATTAAATACACTGAATGAATTAGAACAAGAATTAAAATTTTTGGTGGTGAATTTAAATTAGCAAAATTACACGGTATTTGACCATAGTCAATTAAAAATAATTTGTGTAATTTATTAAACCTCCTACACATAAAAGTCTTTCCTCGTTGAGGGTGAGATTTGATTAATTAGAGAATGGGCATGAAATTTCACGCTTTTTTATGCTGTTTTGTCATCTCTATATTCTATTAAAACCTCCCACATGTTAAAGTCATTCCTCGTCTAGGGCAAGATTTGATTAATCAGAGAATGGGCACGCCATTTTCAAGCTTTTCTAAGTGAGTCATCATTATTATATTAGTAGGAAGAAGTTTTATAAGAAAGAAAAACCTTCCACGCGTTAAAGTCATCCAATCAACGTCCAGTATTACCATAGCGTCATATCGATTAGAAAAATTATATATATATGCTAATCAGTAAGCCAAATTGCTCATAATTTATTTTGCTACGCTACGAAACGGTTGTAACTTCCCCTCTACAGACCAAATTCCTCATAATATATTTTAGTACAATTAAATACGGTTGTCTATTTCCCTCCGCAGACTTAAACTGTAAGTATTTCATAAACATTCTATAAACATTAATTGTCCTTACACACAGTATATTATATATTTCAGTTTGTAAGGAAAGTACAGAGACTTCATCACTTTATTGAAGAGACTACACTTCCTAATCGTTTTAAGTAATTCACGCCTCCTAGGGAGGTCTATAAACAACAATCATCCATACACACAGTAAATTATATTTCTACACTTAAATGTAAGCATCCTTATCGACTATACACCATTACAAGTAAGTAGATATATCACATCTTAATCAGATATATCATATATTTAATTATGGTTTTCTTCTATCTTTAGAAATGCTGCGTTCTCAATTCACATCCAGTCTCTCATCTCACAACCTGAAAGAAACGTATAAATCAGCTAAACGCAATAGCTCGTCACAATTCACTCAACGAAATTGAAAATGTCAACTTTAACAAGTATGGAACAAGACACAGTGAAGGTAGACATCTTTAGATTACCTATCTATTATTGATTGACTGTGTGTATATAATAATTATAACTAATATTACTTGACTACGTAATATTTAATGTATCGTCCATGTATTTAATATTAAGTAGCGTTCAGTTAACATATGATGCTTATTATGATGTCCCTTATATATGTAGGTAACGTTTAAGCTTAGAGCAGAATACATTTTGATTCATCTGAATAAGACTGGTTTTTACTTATTCATTATTTTTACACTGGTCAGCAACTATCGATTCTCTCAAGATCAGAAAGTGTCCATCTCCAAAAAAATTGAGGATGGTGCAAATATCTTTAATTATATCTTTAAATATATCTTTAATTATATCTTTAAAAATATCTACTAAACTACTCAGGCTCAAAGCTGACGCATCCGGATAATCAAATAAAGCATCATTCTACTGTTGTTCATTATCTAAGAAGAATACATTAACATGGAAATATGCGTGCCCAGATTAAAATCCCGATACAGTCTTATCCTTCCTAGAAAATATAAAATGCGTTGAATATGACTCATATGAAATCGATATAACTCGAGACTATTCCGGCTCTTTTCAATTCGATGAACTTGTCAACTTAATGAATCAACTTAACATAGGATTTTCTAAAGAGCAAACATACATAAAATCAGAAATGAAGAATTCCAGCGGAAATACATGTTTCATATCCAAAGACCTTATTTCAGGCAATCGACAGAAAATTGACCTAAAATTCCCACAGATGTTATAATCCTGCAAAGTTAGGGAAGATTTAGGAAATCGATGGTTTGGATGGGTACAGATCTCTGATAAATTTATAAATTCTCGAGACGAATCTTTTTCACGTGGCTTCTCAAGGGGGGAGATAAGTGTACCCTGTCATGGCGGGACAATTCCAACCATGGTATATTTAATATTACAGTTGGATGGATTCCTTGATTCTATCCCCTCTCATCTAAGTTAGTGTACATCTCATGATGCTATGTGGAAATCATTTGCGGACAGTTTTAATCACACTCTGGTTGTGGTTGATGAGTGTTATAGGTCAAGCGAGAGCGAACTATTATAATCTTTTTCTACAATAAAATAACAAGAAACCTAGTTGGCTTTACAGTGAAGAACTGGTCAGTACGCGGACGACAATTTATTGCGCGATTCACCTTATCGAGTACACTCCTAATCGATATCATCACATTATCACATATCTCGAGAAGGCTTAAGGAGGAGTGGGTGGATTTAACCGGAGCTCGATATATGAATGAGATGGTGCAAAATAAATAGGACGTTACATATTGGCCGTTTCGTAAATAATTGCGTTTTTTATCATGGAAAAGAAAGTGTTGTGCGAGTGAGTAGAGTTAGATTTAAACAATAGTTAAAATATATAGTTCATGATAAGAGTTCAATTGGGTGATACAGAAATTTATATGAACAATAGACTAAATATAATTACCATTGCTTTCAATGATAAGGCTGAAGTCTTCCGTTATCTTTGTTATTATAATGCCTTATTCATTCGAGCTTTTGTGAATAATGGTAGTTGTTCACTCAAAAATAATTCGAGATCTTCTTTGCTTGCGAGGGTGCCCCTTCCTCGAATTACTTCTAGGCGTGAGAAAATATATCTATCATAAAGGTTGCAATCCGGAGAGTACGGGGGTTGCTTTAGAATTTGTACTGCAGTGCTATTCAAATAAGCCTGAGTGTTAATCGATACATGAGGGCGAGCATTGTCATGGACAATTCTTATGTTCTCCATCAGAAGAAGTTCATGCAGATTTGCAAAGTGCTGTAGCATGGCTTGAAGGAATTCAATATATATATTTCCGAATTAACAGTTTTTCCTTTCGGCAATACAATAAAAAAATGTGGACCACGTGTAGATACAGCTATGATAGCGAGGAACTTCTTTTCTATCGTCGATCGTCGATCCTCCATCAAATCCAACCCATGATCCAATAGTATTACTAGGTTTCAAATGCCTGGCATAGAACCATTTTTCATCTACTGTAACATTATTCGATTTTGCAACACATGACTCAAAAGAGAGCAACATAGTCCTGCAGTTATCAATCCTCTGTTGACGATGTACATCGATAATGACATGTGGTACCCATCGGGTATGCATCCAAATTTGTTAAAATTCGTTTTTTAAGATGCGATAGATCATACTTTTGGATAAGTCAAGTATATCTGCAAATTCTCTGAGTGACAAATCAATATCTTCTTCAATAGTTGCTTGAACTAAGCCCACATTATTTATTCTCAGATCACTAATCGGTCCTCCTTGACCTTTAACTCTTATACAAGTAACACACTCTCCATCCTTCAGGGATTGGAAAATTTGCTGAATCCGGCTCACATTGGAAGTATCATTAGGCCAGGTGGTTTTCAAAATATTATGGATATCAGTAGCCTTCATATCATTTCGGCGAAGTGTTTTAACTCCATCATATGCAAATTGGTATATTGATAAGTCGGCAAATATTGACTATACTGTAGGATATGTATTGATCTAATTATTTAACACAGCAGCATGTAAATATTCTCAATATTCAATTAACATTGCAGCTTACGAAATATTTGAATTTGAATCGGCGTCGCTGAATTTCTGATTTACCAAACAGACAGAATTCAGCTATTAGTATGTAGAGATATAGAAATTTCTATGATAAAAAAACGCAACTAATTACGAAACAGCCTATATTTCACAAAAAACGGCGCCTTCAAATGTGTCTCTAAAATGATTCAAGGGTATCTGAAAAATGCGGCTTTAGTGATCATAAGAACACCTTTTATTTCCACCAAATCATTTCAAACGAAATCAATCGTACCAGCCAAGTTTCACCTTGAAAATGAGCTTGATGTGAAATTACCTGATCCAAAACAATTTCTATCTAATGATGTCTACAACACGGTATCACCTTTATACGTTCAAAGTAGGCCCCTATTGGCAGCATCAAATTTATCTTCATCATCTATCATGAAAAATGCGAATGAGAACATCATGGAAATAACTGAGTCAACATCAACAGAGGGTAATAATTATTTACTACTATATCACTCCCAAACACTTGCTCAGCCATTGAACATGCTATCAATTAAAATATAAAATTATGAAGCTGAGGAAGCTCGGTCGACGCTATTATTGTATTCTCTACATTTACAATAGTACTACACCTCTCCAATATCCGAGACTCTTAATCAATCATCAAGGAGTACTATATGTTACATATTGCAACGAACATTTACGACACCAGCTATCCACATTGAAGGATATGGTTTAGCCTTTAACATTTCAAAAAAATTGTACATTAGTAGTCCGTAGCCACAAAAGAAAACCTTGCATTGTTTTTATCAGTGATTTAAAGTTGGTATTTTAAATACATCCACAAACTTTACATATATTAGTCGACCCTATCATTAACTTTATACTATCCTCATAGTGGGATTTATAACAATAATTTTAACTATTATTACTATTGCTATATCAAAGAATCATAACGAGTATAATTAAATTGTATAAATGATACGTATAATGTAATATTACTTGACTTTTATCTATAAATGTTGTATTTCCTATAAGTTATATTAACGAGTATGTTTTCAAATGTTCCATAAAAATCTCTCTATGTTGTATTTTTTGCCATATCCCCTATATATATATACCAACTTTTTACATATTATTCTGTTGAAAATCCTTCCATGTTGTATTTTTCATACTTATGTTGTACACATATCATATATTATTTATTAAAATAAATTTAATATTATAACTGAGTGAGCATTGAATTTTTTGCATTTTATGTTTGGCTCAATTCATTTTTAAACAGTCAATATATCAAAGTCAGATTACCCTGATTTTGTTAAATTTAGCCATACTGACTACTACTTAAAAGTAAGAAATCAATATCTCCACCCTTGAGAAGCCTCGTGGTGAAGATTCGTATCAACAATTCATAAATTTCTCACAGTTCTGTACCCATCCAAACCATCGATTTCCTAAATCTTCCTTAACTTTGTAGGATTGTAAAATCTGTGGGAATTTTAGGTCAATTTTCTGTCGATTACCTGAAATAGGGTCTTTGCATATGAAAAATGTATTTCCGCTGGATTTCTTCATTTCTGCTTCTATTTATGTTTGCTCTTTAGAAAATCCTATGTTAAGTTGATTCATTTCTTTAAAATATTCGACAAGTTCATCGAGTCGAAAAGAGCCGGAATAGTCTCGAGTTATATCGATTTCATATGAGTCATATTCAACGCATTTTATATTTTCTAGGAAGGATAAGACTGTATCGGGATTTTAATCTGGGCACGCATATTTCCATGTTAATGTATTCTTCTTAGATAATGAACAACAGTAGAATGATGCTTTATTTGATTATCCGGATGCGTCAGCTTTGAGCCTGAGTAGCTTAGTAGCTATAGAATTAAGGATATTTGCACCATCCTCAATTTTTTTGGAGATGGACACTTTCTGATCATGAGGGAATCGATGAAATAGTTGCTTACCGGTGTAAAACCAATACTATCTCTTGTTCCATACTTTTTTAAGTTGACATTTTCAATTTCGTTGAGTGAATTGTGAGAAGCTATTGCCTTTAGCTGATTTATAGGTTTTTCAGGTTGTGAGATGAGAGACTGGGACTTTATGAGAACGCAGCATTTGTAAAGATAGAAAAAAACCATAATTAAATGTATGATATATCTGATTAAGATGTGATAGATTTACTTACTTGTAATGGTGTATAGTCGATGAAGAGGCTTACATTTAAATGTAGAAATATAATTTACTGTGTGTATGGATGATTGTTGTTTATAGACCTCCCTAGGAGGCGTGAATTACTTAAAACGATTAGGAAGTGTAGTCTCTTCAATAAAGTGATGAAGTCTCTGTACTTTCCTTACAAACTGAAATATATAAATTACTGTGTGTAAGAACGATTAATGTTTATAGAATTTTGCGTGAGTCATGAAATACTGACAGTTTAAGTCTGCGGAAAGAAAAAGACAACCGTAGTTTATCCTAGTAAAATTTATTATGAGGAATTTGTTCTGTAAAGGGGAAGATACAACTGTTTCGTAGCGTAGTAAAATAAATTATGAGCAATTTGGCTTACTGATTGGCATATATATTTAATTTTTCTAATCGATGTAACGTTGTGGTAATATTGGGCATTGATTAGATGACTTTAACGCGTGGGATTTTTTTATTTTTTTATAAAACTTCTTCCTACTAATATTGATGACTCACTTAGAAAACTTGAAATTTCATGCCCATTCTCTGCTTAATCAAATCTCACCCTCAACTAGAAATGACTGTAATGCGGAGGAGGATTTTATCAGAATACTTAGGTGACTCACAAGGTTAAAACGTTTATATTGTGTGCATTTTAAACTAAAATAAATTTGGGGATGGCTCCTGGGCGATAATACATTTCTTAAATGACTGTACAAAATATTACAAGTATTTGAAACAAATGGCGTTTAACTATACAAATTTGAATTTACCGCCACATTTTTTTAATTCTTGAAGAAATTTATTTCGTATGCGAAAATTTACCCGACTGAGATTAATTTTAACTTGAATTAACTGGACTCCTATAATTGGAAGAGAATTTAAATCGTAAAGGTACGCAAAAATTTAACATGTAAAGGTGCGCAGAGGTTGCAATGCGTGGAAGTATGGTTAAAGCAGTAGTTTATTCATAAAAAAGTATTAATCTTCGGAAAATTCCATGTGAATGAGATGTGAGGGTGGAGTAGGAACTAATTTGTGGTATAGGGTAAATATCATGTTTAAATTTTTGTTATATTTAAGTAGATAATAGAATTCTTCATATGTTATTTAGTATTATTCAAATCCCTTACTGTATTGATGAAAATCAAAGTATTGGTAAAAATCAAAAAAAGTTAATCAGGTATCGATAACATTAATTAATCAAGTTTTTAATTAAAAAATCGAATTCTCCTTATACGATATAGTACTAATTATCCCAAATTGAATTAACTGGACTCCTATTGGATAAACAATTTAACTAGTAAAGGTGTGGAAAATATTTAACATGCAAATGTGCGTGGTAAATAAAATACTTCGGAGTAGGGGGGGAAGGGGGGTGGCTTGGATATAACCTTTCCATATTACTGGCAAATGGTGAATCAAGCATTATGGATAAGTATATTATCAAATAAAAATTTATATCAAAATTAATGTTTGTATTGAGATAGTATTGTTCAAAATATAATGTCTATATAATAAATAATTAAAATTTAAAAATATAAAATAAAACATAAATTAATTTTTGAAAAAAGAAGAATATCGAGACAATTGGTAAATAAAAATTGTATAGAATATACGAATATAAAACTAGCATCGACCTTAATTTACACTTTATACAATAGATAACAACAAATCCAATACTATTTAGAAATAGTTAAAAGGACAAATTGTCCCTCCTTACCTTTGCAATTTGATTGGCTGTTAGCACTCCAATACTGTTTCCTTTATTCGGTTTTCTTATGCTCCTGGTCGGCGTAACGTGGCTGAGTGGGGACGTCTCTGTCAGACCGTAACCTAGGCAACATTGAACAAATCTAGAAATGAATTTTGAAATTTCAATTGATATTAATAGAAATTAAATACATAAAAACAATGTCTTACACTATTTGAGTAACATGAAAAGAATTAAATGACATCATAACAGTAGATAAATATATTGAACGTTCAATGATTGTTGACAATAATTGATCGATCTTTATTTATTTATTCCTTAATGACATATTGAATTGACTCAATTGACTGCAGTGAAAACGCCTCAACGAAGAAAGTCAAAAGATAACTCTGCAAAGGACCACTTTGTAGATGTCATCCTTACATGTGAATTATACTACACGCATTATACCATTATTATAAATGTATATGAAATTTCTTTTTTTATAAAGTTTTCTGTCAATAAATTGGTACTATATAATTATTGCTTTTGCTATAAATTAATTTTCAAACTATTAATACAAAATGATTATGATGTATTTATACAAATATGCTTGTAAAAACTTTTGCAGGATTTTGTTTGCATGAAAATATATTTTCATATTTTTTGTAAATATAATTTTTTTATTAATATTGTAATATTTCTTAGAGGTATGATTTTCTATTTCTAATTTCTAATTTATATTTGTATATATGATAATTAATTCAAACATTAAACATATAGTCATGTACCAAAACAAAATATCGTGTATTAAAATAGAAAATAATTTTAAGAAGTCAGACAGTGACATTTAAATAAAAAATTGGAACCGGAATTTGCCTTGGAAAACGTCAAAGTCAGGATTTAATTTAGAGAATTGCTTGTAACACTCCGCCTGAATGTGAGAATCCAGTGGAGCAGCCGCACAGAGCATTTGTGACACGGAAGAAAGATTGTAGTCCTTCACCAATGGATGATTCAGAAGAAAGAGGATTTGGGGAGGAACCACGTGAAGCGTCGTTACCTTGACCAAATAAGAGTTACATAATTAGAGTTCATGCATTCAACAGCACTAAATCAAAAGCCGTGTTCTGTTTTTCTTCAGAATTATTACACATTCAACTTCGCGATGAATCATAAACACAAACAATGAATTGAAAAATCAAACTACCTATAGTTGAAAACGAGGTTTTGTATTCTCTACCTACTAGCTACTTTACCTACCAATAAAATAACGAAAAACTGGTATATTTCAAAATAATCATGAAAGAGAGATTGTATAGAAATGTAAAAATTTATTAAATATCACATAATTTGTTTTACAGTAGAAAATATGAATCAAATAAATATTTTATTTTTCACCTCTAATTGTTATAGTTGACCTTACTTATTATAGTTATCCAATCTAGATGTTATATATATAATATCTATGATATCTACACTTTATACAATACTGTAGATTGAAAAAATCAATTAAATATAATTAAATATCAAGTCTAAAAATCACTCGCAATGAATAATATTTTTCTAATGCCTTTGTTTTAAGTTTGACCAAATAATCAAATAAATAAAACATATATTTTTTTATTTGACGCGGATGTTGTAACCGTTAAATATTTGTTTTAAATTTTGTTCTATTATTTGAAAGAAGTTTTAGATATTTATTTTCTAAAGTATTACATATTGACAATAACTAATTAAATATAATGAAAAAAGTATGTTAGATGCGATCAATTCGTTCTCTGCCTACTTTATGATTATGAATTGTCTCCAAGTAAGTTTTGGGTTCAAATTTCGGCAGGGTGACCATCTTGCAACCTTGGAAGAGGCCGCAAACCATGCTGACTACCAAAGCATAAATGTGAAATAATGGCAATGATATCGAGATGGTTTCCTTTCCAGGGGCGATTTTAAGAAGGGATCTAGGGGTGAAAAAAGTAAGAACATTGATAGAGTAAAAATATTATTTTGTTTTAAAGAATCTTTATGATATATTATGATATGTGTACTTACTATCCCGTTAAAACTATATATTAATACTAATGTATAAATGACATATATTCGTATTTAAATTTCCTATTGATTCAATTAAATTTGAATCTTGATTAAATATGCGTCACTGAAGACTTCTTCAATCAATAATAATTATTTTTTGATTATGATAATTTTTACTGATAAATTCATAGAAAAATGTTTACAGAAATTGAATTGTAATAAAACCGCAGAATCTGACTCATTTTATTCAGTTTAATTGGGAGTGTGACGCATCTTGATACTACTCAAATACCTATCATAGTTGTATACTCACAAGATTTGTTGAACATTGGAGATGAGATTATGATGTGTAAGCATGACTCCTTTGGGCAGTCCAGTTGTGCCACTTGAGTAGGGCAGAAGTGCGACGTCATTGTAAGTATCGATTGGTATCTGTCCATAACTGCTGGCACTACCGTTGTCATTAAGACATTCTTTTGTGAAGGAGAGGCAGGCGTGTGCATCTGGACCGATCACGTAGATATCCTCCAGGAAACAATCAATATAGGACATCATAATTAAATGATATATTGGTCGGCAAAATAAAAAAATATATATTATCTTTTATATGAATTGTATTGATTTTTGAAAATTGTATTAAATTGTCTATATAAAAATTATTGTAGATTTTAGCCGGCAACAATGACCAATTACAAACAGTTTTATTACGGACGGTTAACTGAATATTACAAAACTAAAAATAACAAAAAAGCGTTTACGAAACATTTGCTGAATACCTACCAGTTACTTGCTGTTTGGAAGAACAGTGAGATCGTTCAGTTGTATGCAAAGAATTTACTATAAACACCATCGGCCAACAATATTTGGGAGGAAAATTAAAAAAACAGTGATTTTGTAATTAATTTATAAATTATGACCATATAATTAATCTAAATTAGTAGTAAAATTAAATTACTCTGTTAATAATTAAAGTTATGCTAGCAGCTCCGGAAAATTAAGTTAATAAGTTATATGTTTAAATTATTAACTAACGTTATTGCATCACATCTCACTTGAATGGATCCACAATGTTTCGATGTCTCGATTGCTTTGTCGAGTAAATCACTTGATGTAATGATAAACTTGGCCTTTGAATTGTTCAGTTGAAAGGATAATTCCTCTGAAAATAAAAGTTACGATTCTTGATAGAAATATTTCGATCATCTACAAAATTATTTGAATTCTGTCAACGATTATAAAAGTTAAATTCTTACTTGAAGTACAGATTGGGTTTCCGAAGGTGACTGTGGCTCCAGTTGAGAGGATCCCGTTCATTGCAAACATATATTCGGGGCAGTTTTTTAGATAAATGCATATGACATCACCCTTGCCTATTCTACGCTTATTGAGGGCACTGCAAACATTTTTAGTGAGTTGTAGAACGTCAGAATACTTATAGAAATCACCATTGATTCCATCCACCTGACCAAATCAATAAGAATACTTGTAAAGACATTTTTGGCCTGTTGTAATGGCTTGTATATGAGAACATTTATTTTTTCTATATTTATATAATGATGATTTGATTATTTGATCAAGTCAGCGATCTTTATGAAATTTGGCATCTTCAGAGGGTACCTCTTCATATTACCTTCAATATTCCAGTTTTCATGATAACCAATGACCTTTTTTAAAATGGCGGCATATTCGAATTTAAAATTTGTCAGCACCTTGTCATTTTAACCTTAATTGTTTTTTTGAAGTCGCCAAATAAAAAAAATGTACTGAAAGTTAGGAACTGAAGTTCTACACCATGTATTAAAACTTCAAAGTCATTGGTTGCTTAGTTCCCAATCAGCGCCATTTTTAAAATTTGAAATAGGCCGTGTAAGATTAGTGTCAGTTTAAAAGTACGACCAGAAGGAGACCTCTGATTAAAATTCTCTTTGCACCTACCCCAAAGAGAATATAATAGCGCACATCGTGTTTATATATTGGACCGATCGATAAATCAATAAAGCCTGTACAGCAGTTTACAGATTAGAACAATATATCGAACAAATAAGTTTTCTCACTGCCGCGTGTTTTTTTAGGACAGCCTCTATAATACCAGCATCTTAAATACATTGAGGTATTTGTTGACATTCAACTTCCTACTCACACATTGTAAAAATGAGTCAAAAATGTCAACGAAAAATATATAACATATTTGACTAAAAATAACGAATATGTCGCTTTTGTTATGTCCGTGTTTTAATTTAATTTCTATAAAATTTTTAAATTCGTCTTTTCATGCGGATATTTTTATATTATAGTAAAATTATTAGTATCCAGTTTATATTAAACAACCTATATTATTCCGTTACGCTATCTTCTAAATATAATTTTTAATGTGTTTTTATTTATTTAAAGTGATCATTTTGCGTGACTTCCTTCTTATACATCATGCAAAAGTAGTATCGGTCGTATCTGATTGGGCGAAGGAACACCCTCCCCCCTCCCTTTTACTATATGAGGAGGCGTGCACTTTTCTGATTTCATTCACTCTCTGATAATATCATCATCCCTATTTTTATGTTATATTTGTGTTATCCTATAATATATTCAGAGTAAGTGTCGTATTTAATTATTGATTAAAAATTCAAATTTAAAAACGTTTATAAAATTTCAAAATTTTAAAATTAAAAAAATTAAAAAAATTGTTTTATTCTAATTTTACAAATTTAATTCATTTGCAACTATTTCGATATTTTTTGTTGAAGGTATATATTGCACATATTTTCACAATAATTTTTTAACTAGTTGACTAATGAGACACATTATGGCAATGCAAAGTTAAAATATAATTTTACCATGCGCATATATACTTTAATTTGGAGTGGATTGAGGAAAATGACACCAATCCGATAAACGCCAAACAGCCAGTACGAATGTCGACAAGAGAAAAGAATACACACCGGACGACAAAGCTCTGCACCATCTACTCAGATCGCTTCAAACCGAACGATAAGTCCAGGAAGAAGTGGAATGTATGAAAGCAAGACCATCATAGCGATAAGTTTATTTTTCTAATTATTACTATTTATTGAAATACTATTAATGTTATATATTTTTCTCATATATTTCCAGGGGTGTATCGGCGTACAGCTTGCCAAGATTGCAACTGGAAGATGAGGCTTCGGGATAATTTCTCAACGTGTTTCTTCACGATTTCCGGGATATGATTCCCACATCATCTGAGCAGAGGGCTTAGGCAAGGTCGGAGGATGGGACATGTCGGTGATTGCTTAAGCCAAGGAACGATATATGGCGATGGACGCGGCGTTCGAAGTGAGAAAGGCTACGAGGGAAGAAGATTTACATCCGACTAAGGCCGCCTCCACGGGGCAGATGTGGAAACCCAAGGACGAAGAGCCTTCAATCCTGCCCCGCATCCTGCGAGTGACTGTCAGAGAACTCGGGTTTTTACCAAGTGGTCGTGATAACCAATCCTACTACGGCCTCCTGCTCATCAAGGACGGAGGCATCGAACAAAATCTAGGCCCAAGCATCCGCATTCTTCAATGCAACGTCAACGGCCTGCGATCTCAACTCAGCAGCAAGAAATGTGGTCTCAGCAGCAAGAAATGTGGCACCATCTACCAACAATGGGCCAGAGCTCCTCTTGACTACTGCCTCGGAGTGTGGGGTCCCTTCCTCTCTCAAACCCACATTAACAAGCTGGAAACTTCAGAAAGAAGAGCAGCAAGATTAATCACTGGTTGTATGGCTACTACCCCCATCGAGAAACTAACAGAAGAAGCCAAGATCGAGTCCACCACCAACCGCATTACCAGACTGTGTGCCACCTCACGCGAAAAGATCAAACGCACAGATGAGTCCAACCCAGTTAAACAACTCATGGGCTAGAATACTATCCTCAGACTTAAGAGTAGAGGCGCTCCAGGCCTCAGAACTAGCTGGCGGGACGTCGGAGAAGGAGTAACCAAGAAAGCTGACACAGAAAGATGGCCTGCAGAAATTACACCCAGGTTCCCTAAAATTCCACCATGGAATTGGGGAAACAACCACGAATACCACCCCAAACTGCAAGAGCACTGCAGAAAAGACAAAAATTCCACCATCAAAAGGACCAAGGCTGAGAAGACCCTCCAAAACCAAGTCAGACATCCAGATCTGGACTGATGGTTCTGCCAAAGAAGGCAATGCTGGAGGAGGAGGCATCCATGTCAAAGGCCTCAACATCAACATCACACAACCATCCCTACTGGTCATTTCAGTTCCAGCTTCAGTGCAGAGATGATAGCCATCCAACACGGACTTGAGATAGCGAAGAAACTTAACTGGAAGACAGCTGCTATTCTCACTGACTCCAAGGCAAGCATCGATAAGATCAAAAGAGGACCTGGTAGCCAAGACGACAATTTTGGTAATAGCATCTGGCAGAGCCTTGAAGACCTACAAGATCAGAAGAAAAAGTGTGTCTTCCAGTGGATCCCATCTCATTGTGGAGTTACTGGTAATGAAACCGCTGATACCCTTGCTGATGAAGAAGGCCAACTAAACCAAGCTAACTGCAAGCTCTCAATTAAAACTGCTAAGATCGCCATCAGAAAACTTCAGAGAGACAAAAAGTAAGAGGACCAACCATAGAAGTCGGCGCGACGAAACTCTTTTCCACCAGGTTAGGACAGGCCACTGTCCCATCTTCAAAGCCTACAAATTCAAGATCCGCGAGGTCATGTCACCTGTCTGTGACAAGTGTCTACTTGAAGATGACACCATGCAACATGCCATTTTCTCCTGCCCTACCCTCAACTTCGCCCACCAAGAATACATTAACATAACACCAACGACATCACCAAGATCAAACCCGAAGTTCTCAGACAGTTCCTCTCTAGATCTGGTCTTAAGGATCAGGCGACTATTGTCCGCGTCTAGCGGACCGAAACGTGCGGGTAGCTGAAGAGGAAGAAAAAGAGAAAAGGTGAATATCGGCTTCCGTGACTCTCATCAGTTCATGTCGGCCTCGCTGCATTCCCTAGTGAGCAATCTTGCTCCCAACCAGCTCCGACTTACCCGATTGATTTTAACTCGGACATCACTTTCACCGAATTTGCTTTTTCAAAAGGAGTCTTCCCCTACTCTTACCTTTTGTCTATTCAAACCTATACATATCGGACAAGCTGTCCTCGATCTTTCTAATCTCATAATGTACAAGCTGAACTATGAGTCTCTCACACGCTATGCCAGTCAGCTCGGTGGTTTCATCGACATCATGAGTGGAAACACGACTGACTGAAGTGAAGACGTCTGGATGGTTCCAACTCCTAGATATTGTATCGAGTGAACTCTTGCGGAACAAGTCTAATCGCGATATTGATACTTTTCTACTTAAAGACAATATTATCAAAAAGATGGTCGACTAAATCCCCAATCCTGTTCGGTGAACTTTACATGTGACTAGTTGATCGAGAAATTTTACACAGTTTCATGATCTTTATTTGTTCTATCGAAAAATCAAAACTATTGGATATTCCTAATAAAAGCTATCTATTCCTAATTAATATGGAGATAATGATACCCAACTTATTGCGTGACAGGGCACTTGTTGAGGAACCTACACTGGATGCAATTGTGGAAAAACTATTATTCTATCATAAACTCTATAGAGAAATAGTTGTTGAATTTTGCCCCGTCGACCTACTCCATGAATTAAAATTTTGTTCTCTAAATGAGGTATAACTGTATAAAATATTTGAGCTTGATGTCAAAACTTCATGTAATCCAAATCTTTCTTATCTATTCTATTGTTAATAATTATGCTGTAAATATGTATAAGTCGAGTAGCTCAGTGGTTAGAACGTCGAACTAATAATTCGTAGGTCATGGATTCGAATCACATTTTGACTATATATTTTAGTAATTATTACTTATACATTTTTCAAGTATCCGAAATGATTGTGTTAGACGATTATTGACTATCGCTCTGCTAATCACTACAGCAGCCGTATGCACAAAGCTCCGCAAACAATGTTTTTACTTGCGCAACTAAACATTTTACATAAATCTTCGGAAAACGAATTCTCGAAACAAGTTGGTGAATATTTGTGGAAAGTTGGGCGAATTTAGACAGGGTATTTCGTTCCGGATATTTTAGGTGAATTCATTATAGGTGATATATTATACTCTTACGCTTTTTTTAATCTATATAGGAACAATAGAGGAAAAGGATAGAGTCCGTATAATCTATTTTTACTCCTATTAATAGCTGACAGAGTCGTGGGAATATGTGGGCGTTTATTAGTGTCGGCACTCAATTATCCTGTCATAAAAAGCAAAACTCCACGTCAATATTTCACGGAGGTCTAAATCGTTCGAGAATACCAAAAGTTAATCATTATATTTAAACGGAGTTGCACAAATAATTGTCGCCCAACTCCGCTAAAATAACCTGAGATCAACTAATATTCACGGAACTTTGTGCATACGGCTGCTAGAGTTGTGAGAATATCTCTATATATCTTTATAAAAATATATTACTATATCTTACTATATCTTTATTAAAATATACTGTTTTTATGGATAAACTAATTTTGTTTTGTTTCTCATTCTAACTATCCCGACAAATAATTAAGAAAAAATATTAAATATTACAATACTATAAAAACAATGTTTATTAAAAGGGAAGGGAGCAAAGCATTTAAAAGGTTACACAAAAGCAAATATTTAATATTATAAGATGATACATTTATTATTCTGATTACAAGATTTAGTCTAATTAAGTATAGGTTGCTCCAACTCCCATTTTGTCTTTATTGGATCTATTTGTAAGCATTTCAGTGCTTACATTCATTGTCAAGTATGAATTAGTTAAATTCGTTGAGTCGATTCGTCTTCGAGGGATATAGGTGGAAGTCCGCGTACTTTTTTTTGCTTCTTCAACTGGAATTCCCCCGTTAGCACAGAGATATCTTCCCAACGTTGAGAATTATTTTCCAACTCTTTGTCGTCCAGTAAAAAGGTGAAGTACGTTTTCGCATCCTCTATTGCCTGATGACGGATTTTAACTATCGTAAAGTTTAGACTGAAAAATTCACCTGTATTTGCGTGCTGTCCGTCCAATTGAGTCGTAGTAAAAACTGGTACTTCCCCGCACCCGTATTCTTCATCTGCATGGAATTGCCTGTCCAATCGAATCTAGTAGCTTTGCCTAATATATGTCTGCATTCTTTTGAAAAGTAGGCCGTAATCCAGGGGGGCGTTTCTCAAAGCTCACGCAAATCGCAGAACGCAAGTTCCAAACTTACCACTATCGTACCATCATGATGAAAGAGTGTTTCTCGATACTCTGGTAAAGCAATCGTAAACTGTAGCTTTTCCTATTGGTCGACAAATAACTCATTGATTTACTCCAAAATATTTACCTTGTCTACTGTA
>JAUZNC010042680.1:0-17206 GCA_034780395.1 Vannuccia rotundouncinata | reverse complement strand
ACAATACAATACAATACAATACAATACAATACAATACAATACAATACAATACAATACAATACAATACAATATACAATTACTTTTATCGAATCAAATGTTGTGATATTTTATTATTAAGGTGTACATAAAATGTAATTAAATTCATTATTTGTAAATTTATATCCTTTAATTTTCGAAAATTTCGTAGCTAAAGTCTAACTCGAGTAAAATCCAAATGAATGAAAATCACACAGACATCCTTTTCATGATGTCGGTAATTCGTAATTATCGGCAGAACACATGGTTACCAATTTAGTTTTAAAGAACTATAAATAGAATAATTTCAGGTCATAGATCAATTTAGATGTACTGGTACAAATATAAAAGTATCTGGATAACATGTCCTAATTGAGAAAACGGCTGTCAAATTCGCGATAACCGCAAGTTGTTATTATAGTGAGTGTCCTTCATGATTTCAAAGATTGCATCTCTATTTTTTAGACACCTCAGTTTGAAGAGAAATACTGCACACCAAAATTAATCACACCTATTAAATCAAACGAGATCTCTAACAACATATAATATCGATTAAATTATTTCAAAATGATTAAAATCTTTTGGATAAGTCGCAAATAAATAATTGAAAATATCATCTAGATAATCAATATTATTATAAGTTAAACAAAAAGATATTTAAGTACATCATTTATATTTCATTTATTATAAAGCCATCATTGCGCTATTAACAAATCTGCTGCCGCTGTAAAAAGTTTGAAAGAAATTTTATTGTTCAAAGTTTTGTTATTGATTGACTTTACTCGATTTAGGTCAAAAAGCTGGAGAACATTTTAACTGTAAAAAGAATTGCTATAAATAATAATATTTAAATCCATTTTTAATGAGCATTACGAAAATTTTGGTTTATTAAATAGTTTATTATTTAAAACAGTCTCAAATCGCAAATCTGGAATACGGCCGAGTTTATAAAGAGTGCCAACTAATTGTAACTAATTGTAACTAACTAAAAAAGAGTGCCAACTATAATTGTACCACTAAAATTATAAAATTAGCTTTGTTTAACTTTAATCCTGTATTGAAGAAGTATTTTCGATCATTAATCTGAACAATTTAAAACAATCAAAAAAACAAAAAAACATAACCATGCATTATAACTTTTTTTAATTACAAAATCGTATATATATAATACCAAACCTAAATAATAGCATCATAGCTATGTGAAAGCAAACATTTGATTATATAAATTTCAAATTATATTTGTCAAAATGTTTAAACTATCTTCTATACACATTTTTAAGACTAGAGTCAGTTCTTTGTTGAAGTTCGTTTTATGGAAACTGTGTTGGATTTAAATCATGAATAATTATTGGTAGATATTTTTTGGCATTATTTCTCGTTTTCATATAATTACTTGAAAAAAGTGTGATATCTAATAAGCAATTTGAGATATAAATAAATTATGTTTATCTTATTTTCTATTATCTTATGTGAGCAATGAAAACTATACAGTCTAATTCGCGTTTCAAATAATAAGTAAACTTTTAATACAGTCATATATGCAATAAATCCTTTGAAAACATGTCAACAATTGAATATTATTATTACAGAATTCTTGAAAGCTGCTCATATTATATCACTATTTTAAATGAAATCCAATGTAATTATATTTCAACAATATTTATATTTAACTAATTAATTTTACTTAATTTTATTAATTTTCAAACATTTGAAGTTAATTATATATTGTATTCATTATAAATCAAAAATATGTAAGCAAATTGATTTTATATTAACTCTACAAAAGGCTGTTGTATTTATTTATACTTTACAAAAAATCATTATTTCTAAAAAAACGCGTATTAAAATTTGCACATTTTAAAGAAAATGTCTATTGCACTCAACAAACTGAACTTCAAATCCCACCCATGCTTCAAAAGCATCTCTAGCAATGATTTAATTCCCCACTCACAAATGTCACCAACGTCTGACGTCTCGTAAACAATAACTGAAACATATTTTAGTCTGATTAAGAACAACTCATAAATCACCAGTTCGGCAATCGATGCCACTCTAATACGTTGAACCCGTTTGACAAAACTAAGCAACAGAGTCTTCCATCATCTTTGAAAACTTGAACTTATTAAATAGATAAGTGATGCCTCGATAGTCAATCATATCTGCAAAAAAAATAAATTCTACAATGTTTAAGAAATAATCCACCGATTGTTCTTTTTTTTTACTGTGAACAGAAATAGTATCCAGATTTGAACATATTATTGATTTCCAATTAGCTAAAGAATCAATAAAGGTTTCAGGATAAAAAATATTACAACGTTTATTCATGCACATATTTATAAAGTAGACACATAAAAGTTTTTTTTAAATTTATCATTTAAAATTTTACATTTATCAATAAAATAATTCAGATAAAAAATCGCATATTTTTGATCCGGGAATCAGTGTACATCGAATAGAGGAAAGAGAAAAACGAGAATGCGTGAATCAAACTTTGTATTGAATTTAAATCCGTTTTTCTGGATTTGCAGAACTGCAATACTTAATATTGGCGTTAAAAACTTCGTAATTGTTTCAATATTTTTGAGAATGTAGATAATAACTTACAGTAATAAGGAAAATGTTTAATTAAAAAACATATTAGATATCTTCTATCAAAACAAATTGTGTAATCACAATATTGATTTAAAAAAGTTGGATAATTGGATAAATTGTTCTAATTAAACTCTAAGTTTTACTTTTTTCCCTAAAATATGCTAATTTTTCCAAATTTCGACCCACAGTTAAAAGTTAAAATAATAATTATACATTTTGGTTAAAATTAATATATTTTTGGTTTTTTTCAAGTGAGGTCAAATTAGAATTATATTTTATATTATATTTAGCTGGTTGAAAGTATATTGATTACAAAGTATGACACATACAACATACAAAATGCTGCACTTTAACAGTACCAAATAATCGATATTTAAATTAATATCCTCGTCTCAACAGTCATCCATACAATGGTTAAGGATGCATTTTATATAGTTTATGGCCTCGAATAAAATATCTATATCTCACGTCTTTGAATTTAAAAAGGACAGGATATTATTTGAAAGCTATTTATTATATTGTTGTACGTACATTTGTTTTTATCATTTATTATGTATTCAGAATTTTAGAATTTTATTTTAGAATTGCATTTCTACAAAATGTATTGTCCAGTTCTTAGATCAACAAATAATCGATATTTATACTAAATAAACCATTTCAAACTATTTGTGACATCAAAACAAATATTTACAATTTTTATAATATATTAACATATATTTATATTTTAACATTTGAATAAATTGGTTTCAAATGGCAATCCTAGAAAATAATCACCGAATTCAAAGTACATGTTTTCCGCGCTTGTGTGCTTATTGGGTAAGTATGTAATATAAACACACTGCAGAGCGTCGAATTGCAAAATAATTTATCAAATTTTTCAAAAACACCCACTTTGACGGATTACACAAAGCAAATTTATCGTAGTCTTCTTAAAATTTACAATATTCCACTTTAGCTCCCTCAATTGCATACACTCTAAACTCAAAAATACACTTGTAGGAAACAAAGGGTAACATACGGTTACTATATATGTCATCTGAGAGTACTTATGATAATAATATAATAAGCATTATAATATTACGGACACTGTTATTTCCGACAACAATATTTCCCCGTTTAACTATTTTCGTGTCTCGGTTAATCCGAGTCGAGTATATTTCGTCAATTATAAAGAAAAATTAATTTTTCTAAATGACACATTTGCACCCTTAAGTTTACAGTGGTAAATAAGATCCATACTATAGCTTAATTGGAACTAATCCTCTTCATTCTGATAAACAAAAATACAATTTAGACATAATACATCTAATTAAAATGCCCTTCTGAGAAAATTAAAAAAAATCAATAACAACATTGAACTGTCATCGGCAAGATGTTGTCCCCGCAAAAAACACATAAAACATTGTTCCAAACTGTGATCACACATGACTATTTATCACCGGATCCCCTTCTTATAACCCGATACAAATCCTTCCGACATCTTCCCTCTTGTTCCAATAGACAGATAAATAAATATATTCATCTCATTTTCACAAGAATTATCGTATAGAGTTTCATTATGCAAATTTTCAAATCATTTTAAAATATACATATTTGACGCTAATTGTGAAAACCAGCCTTTCAAATTTGATAAATTTCTATAAACAATGTAAGAGATTTTTAATGCATTTAATTAACGATTTCAAAGTATAAAAGGAATTATAAACACAAAATATATAATCTTTCATGACGTCAGTGTTTCCCTTTTAACGTCTTAATTGTTGCATCAGTAATAAAAGATAATTTTATGTTTTTATTAAATGTTTTAATTTACAATTTATATGCAAATTATTTGAATTAAAATAATAATTATAAATCAACAGTGTAACGATATTTGTATAGCTCTATATCTGAATAAAAATAAAAGCTATATAATGATTTGTCTGATCACTAAAAAAGTTTTATTCCAAATAGACTTTTGACATTTTTAGATTTTTTTTAGATTCGAATCAAATTATTTTCATAGTTTGATAATATTTATTTTGCATTAACATCAAAATGTATGTTTAAGTCACTTAAACATTTTTCAAATTAAAATTTTGAAACAGTAAAAGAATTTGTAAGTTACCGTTGGTAAGGCATATTTGCATCAATCATTCTTTATTAACATATTTCTAGTTGAAACGATGTCAAATTTTCAAATCCTCTTAAACCAATATGTGATTGCTAGGGAAGCTGTAACGATAATTTACATTTATAGACTCACAAAACAACAACCTAAACATAAATATTCACTAGAGAAATCTTCTACTCAGAAGATATTAATGTTGATCTCAAATTAAACTTAAAAATCTCTTCAATTATTGGAAACCATTTGTTTTAATTAATACAAAGATTTATAGACAAAGTGTAGAAGACTTTTGACTTTCGAAATGTAGGTAATTTTCTATACAACTTTATTTATGCTACGTTTTCATAGTTTTTTAATTCGAATTTTTAAATTTCCAGTTAATAATGTCTTTTCATATTGTATTAAATTTCACTGATAATTTGAGACGGATACATAAAATATTTATAGAATGTGAATTTTATTTCACATATTAAGGTCTTAAAAAAGCTTAGTTTTAATATAACTTTCTGAAATGATTTATTTCTGTTGAACATTATATTAAATTCTCTATGAATATTATACTTATCTGTAAAATATATTTGGGAAAATATTTTTGAAAATACCAATATTTTAGACTGCTTAATGAATACACAAGTGAAGCTAATATTAAAAAAATAAAATTGTGACATGGGGTGGGTGGAGTGACCGTTTCAATACAAACGGTGAAACATGGAATCCTTGACGTGCAATCAATCTGATAATTACTAAAATAAGAGCACACCTTTATTTCTTAAAATCACTCGTAGGTGTATTAATTGTATTTGGGATATACAATTTACCATTTCAATTAGGAAAAACACTAAATTAATTTATCGATTATTATAAGTTAGATAACCCTGCTGTTTTTATTTGTCCCACCCTTTAGATAAATAGTTGAAACTATGGGGTTGTGGGCAGATGACCCTATGTCAGTATTATTCCAGAAGCTGATACCTTAGCGACTTGGAACAGAATGTTGGATAACTCGTAACGAAAAATATTCAAAATATTAATAGGTTGAATCGTATTATACCTTTTTAATGTGAATTAAATTTATAATTTATATTAAAATATTTGTCGTAAAGAAATTTACTTTAAATAAAATAGAATAAAATTATTTACTTATTTATATTAACCCTATAATTATTAAATATCGATTATCACAACCTTCATATTGTGTTTCGATATTTCAGATTGGTTATGGCGAGTAAATATAACCATCACATTTAAAAAGTAACATATACAAATCTAAGTATCACGAAAAAATGTTTCTATTCTTGAATAAGCTAAATTTGATTTAACATGGACAACCTCAAAAATTTGATTTATTTAATTTTGGTAGATCGTATCTATAAATTCTTGAAATATTTAAGTAGGTTTTGAATCCAAACCTATCAAATTTATTACAATAGTTTATTCTGAAATCACATTCCGATACATTTAGTGTTATATCATTTTAGCCAAATATTTATAGTTAAAGACTCGAAAAGTAAATAAATATTCACTTCTGGAAAAACCTCTTACACAGAACAGCTAATAAAATAACAAAACTAATAAATCATTTTCTATTTTAGACGGAAAGTTTTTTTATATGTCCGTTGTATTATCGTACTGGTCACTTTCAATAACGATAACTTGCCCGTTTGGTGTAATAAATTAAAATGATACTTCTGTAAAATTATTTATGTGATTGTTAAAGAGTTAATATATATACAAAATAGTATATTGTTCGCAATTCAGATATTTGTATTATTTTTCCCATTGACAATATTGGCGAGAGGGAAAGATAATATAAAATATTTTTGATCAATTATTCAACAATAAATAATTAATAAAATATTGAAGTGTACTTGAAATAAAATTATTGTACATTGATTTATGTTTTGATTGATAAATAGATTTATTATTCGCTTACAATATGTATCGGAAGATTTTATTTGGAGAGGTTTTTAATTTGATATATTGTTGATTTGTATTAGTTTCAAAAGTTTGTGTTCTGCATTCTTTAAATGGTGTCGCCGATATCGCCTACAAAAGTTAATATCTATTTACATAACACTCCTTTCAAAATTGCTGAAACGATTTGGTAACATTGTTCGGGGAACTTCTTACATGCCTCTTAAGTAACCTCCCATTACGTTACTTAAAACTCAAATCAAATTTGAACAGGAATATAGCGTACTCGTGACCACACGAAATTTTTTCATCTCTCATTATTAATTTATGACTCTCCATAAAAAATGTAGGGATTATATAATACAAGTATAATTAGTGATGTATAGTAATTATATTAATTAATACAAGTAATGAGGAAATTTTTTGTGGGGACTCCTTTAAAATGTCTTAAGGACTATAACATGTGCATTAAAGTGTATTAAAAGAGTATATATGTATAAAAGTAACCGTTAAAACTACAATAATTAAATTTAATTAAAAAGAATTCATTAAGTATTTAAAAGAACTCAAATAAGAAATGCCTTTTTTAAAAGCGATTTTGTTCAAATAATTTTAGATTTTATCGTTTTTCAACATTTTATTTCGTTATATTTTATTTTCAAACTGATAAAGATGTACAGCAGAAATGTATGTGAAGTAGATTTAATTTAATTTATTGTAGCTTTAGTTTTAGCAATAATTTCATATGGGAGTGTTGTTAAATTATTGTGCATATATTTTATTATGGCTTCTTCTTATTATTATTATGAGTCTCTCTGACACACTTAAATTGATTGTTTGTGTGAACACACATGCATTGTTTCGTTTGAATTTAAATATTCATTAATCGTCATTTAAATATCAACAATGTCAAAACTGTTCACCCACATTTCTAAATCTAATACATGTATTCAAATATATTTACAATTCATTTAATGGGGACTATTGTTCACGTATGCATCCCTGGGGATATAAATATCACAATGTTAATACCTGGTGTATGATGTCGCAATTTAATACACTCAGGTATAAAAACATAGACTGTACAAAATAGTCTTTAAATATATTTCACCCTGAACAATTTCATATTTTAACAAAAAATTTAGGATCCAGAAAAAAGATTTATCACGCATAAATTAAAGACATTAATAATCCTTATATCAACCTCCATTCTTTGAAACAGTGAAACAATATTCAGAAAAGCATTGACCTGAATAATATTTATCTCGATCGGCAAACTGATAGAAAAAGTGTCAACCACAATTTAAGTTGGAATTTTAACATTATTTTTAGACAGCTTAAAAACGAAACTAATTAACGTAACATAATTGAAATCCATGAAATCCAAAATGGTATTGATTATACACCGCGGACGTATACTACAATTTGATTTAGCTCAGTTTGTTGGTCTAAATAAATAATATCATGAAACCGATGAATTTTATTGTATATCAAAAGACAATTTTAATAAATAAGCCAAAATATTGTTTTGTATTTAGTTTGAGGACTTTTTGAGGACTGTAATGCAGAACATCGATGTACGCGAACTCTGATAAAAGTTGATATTATTGATATTATGATACAGTTAATTTGTAATCAAGCAATTTTAATTACATCATTTATCCTTTATTCTCTGTCTGATTCAGTTAGAGAGATTATTAATTTTAACAATGCAATAGGTAACCGAATATTTAGATTAAATACTGAAAATATATCCTTCTTTTCATTCATTGCTTACAGATTCATTCCTTAGTCTGAAACTATAGAACTTATTGATCAATTCTTTTGCCTAAATAACCGTAAAAGGGAGGAGATTGCCAAAATGTTTGAAGAACATTCAGATCTGTATTATTTCATTTTTAATGAGTTGAATAAAGAATAAGAAGGACATGCCAATCAAAGAATTTTAGTTCATCGATATTTCCAAACTAAATTCTTATTTCAATCAATCGATAAAGTATTTGTCATTTCGGATTCAATTGACGAGAGTGGCTTTTGGCAGGGACATAGAAAAGAATCGGTGACAATTTAATACGACCACAAAGGGTGTGAATATATCGATGTAATAAAACATTCATCGGAAAAATATAAAGGCATTATGAGCAACAGCATAACATTGTTCTTTAAGTAAAGTTATATAACATTATATTTAAGTAAAGTTCCAGAGAACGCCACTTTGGCGTGCCAAATAAACGTAACCCCCCCCCCTTCGGTTATTTATTTAGTGTCAAAAATTGGCATCCCCGTTTATTTGAACCCTCTGATTATTTATTATATAGATAGGCAACCCCCGTTTATTTATTTATTTTTTAACTTTTAAATAACAACCAAAATTATTAGGTGCTGATTTAACATTTACTAGATAGAAAGCTTAGCCACTTGTATATTACTAATTAATGTTTATTGAAATAATTACATCTTGGTAATAATAAATGAGCTACTTTTCAATTTAATCATTTTTCTAATCTTTTACTTACCATATAAATTACTATAATTTATAAATAATTTTCTAACAAATCAATGAAAAGAATAAGTAAACATATAAATCCCCCCCGTTTATTTTGCACGCCAGTGTAATTGCCTTTTCACATTGCTTTTTTTCAACTATAATTGCTAAATATATTTCGGACTGTAATGTTATTACTGATTTTGTATGTTTTAAATATAAACATAGCGGACCGTAATGCAGGTTACCACATTACGTCCGGAATAATAAAAGAGATTATCTTGTAAACTGTATTATAATAGTTAATTATATTTTTCGGTTCAGTATTAATTAATTAAATATCCGATTCAGAAAAAGTAGTTTTTTTATATATATATATCTCATCAATATAATCTATCATTTCAAATTTGTTATATATAAGTCAACACGGAAAAAAATCGTTTTTTAAATCCTGTTTTATTTTATTTTTTTTATGACACAGAGATGTTTTTATGGTTATGATGATATTCATAAACATCTATATACATAAATTGTTTGCAGCGGAGTGTTTTGTCGTTTTTATACAAAGAAGACAAATGACGTAGGAGAACATGAGACTAATGCGGGACTATGCCCGTCGTCATGTTTCCCGTTACACTGAGGACTTTATGGCAGAAAAGAACGTTCGCTTGTTTCACAAAGCTCCGTACTCTCCTGATTTAAACAGGTGGGATCGGATGATATTTCCGATGCTGGAAATGAAAAGGAACAATATAGAATTATTGACTGGCGAAGTTTTGCAAACTTATTTAGATGAAACTTTGGGAAATTTAGTACCAGAAAAAATGCATAAACAAGTTACAAAATTAATTGAACATTGTGGAAAAGTGATTGATTCAGGTGGTAATTATGCTTAAAGTTTGAAATTGTACATTGTAATTATGTAATATGTTAATTATGTAAATATGTAAATGTATACATTTTAGATACTATAAAAATAAAACAGTTTTTTAAAACGAAATTTTTTTCCTGTTGACATATATAATCCATGTTTTAAATACTTACTTGTTATATCCCACCAGAGATGATTTACAAATAAATATTTCTGAGACTTACATAGCAAAACAACACAATTGTTAATATCGATTTCAAATAATATAAGATAAAAAATTTCATTAATTAAGTGAATGAATATATTTTCTGGCCTCATGGGTACGAGACAGAAGTAGACAATGTTGGTTTGTTACTTCAGAAAGCAGATCGCATAATATCTACTAACATTCTGTTATAATATAGTCTAAGATAGAAATTTAAAAAAGAAACACGGTTAAATTGCTTAGTGGCAGAATATATTCACAGATTTAATAACTTTATGCTTGGAAAATGCCAAATATTTATTTAGTTTAGATACATTTTTGTACAGCGAAGATATTAATTTATTTAAATAATGGTTTGACTCGTTTTTAACAAAATAAAAGTGTAAATTGTAGTAATTTTGACGTAAACAATTTTGCAATCTCATACAGTTCAAAAGTTATTTATATTATAAATTAATGCATTTGTTAATTTCTGAATATTAGTTCAAATTATTATTAATATTCGTGATTCGTTATTTTATCAAAGTTTCTGAAAAGTCAATTTGGGCAATATTCCACGTTTTCAATATCTGAATGATCTGAAAGACACATTTGTTCATACATGTACACTTGTAAGTTTTATTTTAATTTGAAAATATGTAATTTACGATTTATAATCCAACGAATAAAAAAATCGCTTCGCGTACGTGGAACACACTGTCAGTTTTTAGCCATAAATAAAACTTCTTCGGACTCGTATATGTTAGCCGATTTTTCTTCTTTTGTATTATGTAAATCTAAACCTATTTTATATTATGAAAAGTGAAACAACAATTAGTGTACTAATAATTTATAAACAGTTGTTATATAAATACATAATTCTGACTGTTTCCTGCTAATCAAAATTGGCATCATTTCAATAAATATAAACATACACCCACTTACAGCTGAACAAAATTAAAATAATTCCAAAATTTTGAATTACCAATTGTGATGCAAATCTGCACGATTTCTGTTTGAGTAAGACTGAAGGTAACATAGATTACTTATAAATATCTTAGATTCCTGTTACTATTTCTACTTTGCAAAGACATAAATAGTTATGTAAAAAACAAATATTCATATAAATTAATATCATTGCTATATAATTTAACCTTAGTGTTTTTTTAAAGTCCCTTCTTATACTATAAAGAGCCAATCGGTTTAAAATCGTCATTGTTGTCATGTTGATTTAACTTTAATCTATTTTAGTTAGGGACCTTAGCAACACATATTTATTTCGATTCTATCACGATAAAGTAATGTGAGAATTCACTACTTGTTATTGCAGAAAAATTATGGTAAAGTCGACATTTTTAATTTGCGTTCAGTTAATCATTCTTCGGTGTAAATTTTTCCATCACCAGAGTATAATATAATTCTTAATAACATGTAACAATGTTATAATTATCAGTCTTCAATTAATTTTTGATCAAATAAATATATTATTTTCATTCTTTTCTAAATATACGAAAATCAAGACCAATTATCAATACAAAAAGGCTTTAATCCTTATAACCGAATTATCAAAAATTAAAAAATATATAGTTGGTATAATAAAATTCGGTTCAATAAGTGCGATCTATATCATTGTGAAAACCCTTAACAAATCCACCAACATTTCAGTAACGAATATACTGAGTCGACTATTTATAACAAAGGTGAATTAAAAACACCCTTTAGGCAAATATGTATTTAATAAATGTCTGTTAAGTTCCTCTTGTATCATTTATAAATATATTTGATTCTATATTTTTTATTGTTTTGACGATAATATATTTATTCCTATATTCTTTATAATATACATCTGATATTGGTTCAATTTGAAACAAGTCAAATGTCGGAAATGTATGACCAGTATGCGACAATATAGACTTTATTTATAATTTCAAAATATAGAAAAATTTCGTTTACTTTAAATTCTCAAAAATCTAAGGAATTTGGTTAATATTCGTTACAGAATACTTTAACACATGTTTTTAATAGAAAATCATTTCAACTTCTAAGAAGGCGATAAATTATATTGCAGTAATCCACGTCTGTTTTATACATCTTTAATACAAAATTTGGACCATAACTGATTGTAGTATATTTTAAAATATGTATTTAGATGTGTTAGAAGGATTAACATTTTCATACAATATTTCACACATTTTTCAAACAAATGTATTTATATATATTTTTTGTCAAATTAAATAATATTAAAATTACTTAAAAAATGTTGGTTCTATTTAAAGATGTGTCTAAAGTATATTTGCAGGATTGTTACTTGAATATGGTTTATATTAATGAATTTATTACGATGTAGTCCTTTGCGTAAGCTAATAAGATTGTACCGCTTCAATTCGTTTTGTTTCATGTGTGACGAAATTTGTCGTTAATTGAAAATTTTGTAATTTTCAATTTATATGATAAGGATGTTTTCCATTACAAATTAATATAAGTACAAAACAATATTTTAATGGTTTGTATTTAATGATAAAATTAATGTAAAACAAAAATCCGAATTTTTTAACCATAATTAAATATTATTTTAATAAATAAAACTATATAATGTTAGCTATACAATGTGAACATGGTTTACCGTCAATAAAAACAATTTGTATCATTTGAATCATTTGATAGTACCTACATATAGAGATATAGAATAACTAGGAGGGTACATAAAGGATATTTTATGTTATAAACATTATAGAAACATCTAGAAAATATAAATCATACCTGAAATACGAGACAATATACACTCACCCGAACTCCGATAGTCCTACTGCTATGCTAATGGTTTAAGTGTAGGCACTACTAGTCACATACTAGCTATAAATACCAGTGTAGAAAATATAGCTATCGATCGTCACACCATCTTTTGTTTTTTAACTGGCGTTGGTTAAATAAAAGACTTTTCTTATTATTATGTTCCGAATCTTTTGACTATTTTTATTTATTTTCAACAGAAGATTCCAGTTTGAATAAACATATTTGTATTTTTTGACAATAATTTTAAATACCAAAATTCAATATTTATAAAATCACAAAAATATAATTTCATTGATTTATAAATAAATAGTAGTACAAGAAATAAAAAGGATATATCAATTGGAATACACACTTTACAGTATAAACAAGAGTAATCAGTTTTTGAACATAACTTTTAAATATTATTGATCACAAATTAAATAGTTGTTATATTGATTGAAACGGGATACAATAATTGAAAAAGAATGTTTACAACTAGTTACAATGATTGAATGACCATAAATAATAAAATAGTTGTGAATCAAATAATATCGACGTGAAGCTGATAGCTTGTGTCCTCCAAAAGTTGTTACAAATTCGTTCCATTTTTGTAAACGGTTGAAATTTTCAAGGTTAAACAGTTCAAATTTACGAACGCCCGTTTCTTTGTTGGAAGATGACCATCACTTATCTTTATACAACACTTTGAGACGAATATCAGCATCTGTATTTCATTGTTACTCGGCGAGAATTATCTATATAATCATAATTTAATTTTTTTTTCATTTTTGTCAATAATTCGTGACTATACGGTATCATGTTACTTCATCTTTCAGACACCGAAATGCGAGAGCAAAGTGCTATACGGATAAATGTGAGAGACCTAAATATCAACTCTATTTAAAATTATTTGTAAAATATTTGAAATTCAAATTAATGAATCTACGAAGATATTATGCTAAATACAATTTTTTCAGTGTCAAATAGTTTGAATGACACCTCAATATTCTTCAATTCTCAAAACCATAAATATTTGTGTCTTACTCAAAACATTAAATACTGTTATTTTCCTCCAGATATTTATTACAATTTTAAGATTTGGATACAGATACTGTTGATTTATTTATTAATTTAACTAATATGGCATGCCATGCTAATGTTTAATATACGAGATACATTATATTTCAACCGCAAAGATGAAAAACAATTGCCGTCTTTACCTCGTAAATTAATAATCAATATATCCCCAGATAGAATAAATAGAATATTTAATGACTGTAAAGTTCTTTTTACAAAATTCGAAATAGTCCACAAATTGGTTTGAAACCAAAGATTGCTAAAATAATATATATATATTTACTCAAAATCAAATATATTATAAATCAGCCATGATAAGATTGCGACTACCAGCGTTTATTAACGTTGGTATTAACTACTAAATAATAACTCAAGGATTTAAAATAGTTTGACTTTAACCGCATAAACTAAATAATTCCTTTATATAATTAAAATTACTATTTTCCAATTTTTTATCTTCAAATTAGGCATCTCACCGCTCCACTCCACTGACGTGCAGGTATATTTTTTATTTGTACTTTATAATATTTCTGTATTTTCATTCATGCAACTTAGATAAGTGTAGACATATTATTATTATTATATTGCTCAGTTTTTTAGTTGAAACAAAAATCAATATGTTCGATTATCGAATTGAAACACTGACTTTTGGTTGTACGGGATTTTATATAATTTTAAATTATTAAATACGAAGCAAATTTGTATGCACTATACTATCACATGTAATGTTTTAGTTCAATCAATCAAGTGAGTAAGCAAACCTCCTATTATATTATAAAAATAACAAAAATAATCAAAATATTAATATAAAAATCATAAATCTTATTTGCAGTTAAGATTTGCCGTCGCGAATTGCGCTTGGTACGTAAATGAGATTTATTCTTAAATGTTTAAAAGAGTTTACTTAATTAATACTAAATAATTAAATTCAATCATAAAAAAGAGGTATGTCTCCATTTTTTATTTTTTGTCAAGGTTTTCACTGTTATTTTGTAATTACCAAAGAGTGGAGCAAATTGCAAACTATTTAATAAACTAATTATCTTTTGTATCTACATCTAACTCGTCTTTGCTGTGAATATGAATATGATTGAAAAATGAGGGTTTTACGGTAATTTAAAGGCATCAAAAGACAACAAATCAGTGTAATTAAATGAATAAAATTTTATATCTGAGTATAAAAACATATTTAATAAATACTAAAGATAATAAACACCAAAAATATTATAATATTCAGTGTTGGCAAATAAAATAATCAATGAGTTAATCAGTTTTTCTATTGTCACAACACACCATCATTTTAAGTAATTCACCCGAAAATGGAGAGTATATTTTTTAATCATTTTGCAAAATACAACATTAGCTAAAAAACAACTTAATATACTTTCAAAATATATTTATGCTGAAGCCATCCATATTCACATTTGATTTGTAATAATAATCTTTTTCGTCTACGATAACATTTCATATACGAGACGCACTTATACATAATACAACTGAATGAATAAACATATATCTATTTGGACTAATTAATATTAAGTAATAATGTACGTAAAATAAAGTATATCACTGAACAACCAATTAATTTTAAAAGTGAGTAAAAATTGTGATAATGTCGTGACAGACAACTTTTCTCATACGAGACGCGTTATTATTGCGTTTTTATTTGTTAAAATATGTTTTATAAAATTTAATTAATTAAAAATATATTAGAAAATACCTCAAAATTCCTACGAGACGCTTCAAAAATACATTTAAATGTTCATAAATTACATTTTTTATGATTTATTTAATTATTTATTTGAAAAGAAATTAAATAGAAATTAAATAGAAATTAAATTTAAACAATGCAACTAAAAAATTAAATTGTTTAATATTTACTAAAATACAAATTTTCAGATCTCACACGAGCCTATTTAAACATTTTTTACTTATCTATTATAATAAAATGTGATATTTTATGTTCATGTGCGTAATTCGAATTACAATTACAATTGTGAAGGAATATATCTCGCGTTATTTAAACAAAAATCTTCCTTTGTATTTACAATTTTAGCTATTGCATCTTACATATGTTTGTTTCTTTATAGAACTTTAGGTCGTATCGTGCGCGAATGCAAATTACAATCACAGGGTTCATGTATTTTGATCAAAAAGTACCTATTGCATAAATGTTTAAAAAGGAATAATGTTATATGTATATATTAAATCTACAATGCATCTAACATATTACATATAAATATAATTAACATAGTATAATTTAAAGTAAAAAATATTAAATTATAACTTCAGATTAACTCTTAGAATCAATATACAATGTAAATCAAGTTATGATTTAAAAAAGGTATTAATAATATATTATAAATGTAGCATCAAAATTACATGTGAATGCATGAATGGAATAAAAAATGATTTTTAAAATATGCACCTCAAAAATAATTTACACGAAATCCTTTGACTTAGAGAACTGTCTCAAATAAAATGTTTTTAAAAGATTTTTGATTTTGTTCCATTTGTTTTCTTAAAGAATTTGACTTTGATAACAATTAAAGATTAAACGATGGTGTCAAAATCTAACATTTAAAAAAATTGAATACAGCGAGGATATAAGCAGTACCTCACGAAAAAGAAAGTTATCCAATTGAAAGCCTTAAATTATATCTTGCAAAAATTCAATTTGAAAACGAATCCCTTTTTCACAATTTACAAAATGAGTACTTACCAAAAAGTCTCTTGGGTGATGACTACGCAGAGAAAACAAGTAAACTTTATATACAAACCAGTGTGTTAGAGTAACTATGTAGGCCGAAAAGGGTTTTTCATCTTTTGAAATTGCATCTGTGACCAAACAAAAATCTGTTGAAATCATTTCACGTTTTGTGAGAAAGCAAAGGATTCAGAAAAACTAACTTACCGCATCGCTATTTTCATAGCGCACACAAGAACCGTCAAAATGTATGTCTGAACAAGAATTGTTATCCAAAATAATAATAACTTTACCTTCAACTTTTTCAACTAGTTTTCAATATCTACCTGATTAACCATACTTAATTATTTTATACAAACTCATTAGGTACTAACTGTTTATATATTAACTTTTACCGACATTCTTTAGTAGTAAGAGTTAAGTCGATTCTGCAACGAGAGATCATGTGAGGACACGGACCTAATGCTGAAGGGGGGGGG
>JAUZNC010042658.1:0-17211 GCA_034780395.1 Vannuccia rotundouncinata | reverse complement strand
TCAACTCTGATGACAGTGACATAGAATAATTCAGAATAATTACCCATGGATATTGTATCAAGTGTGGTTTATGTTTAAATAGTTCTTTTGGTTTATTTACTTAATCTTGAAAGAATTTAATCTTCACATGAATTATTAATTACAGCCTATAGATATTAATAATATATGTAGTTTAATTATTTCTTAAAATTCTAACTGCAATATTAATTTTAAGATCAAATTCTTTTAAATTACAATAAATTAGTAAAATATAAATACTCTGATTGTAAAATTAATCACTGAAACTTAAAAAAATAATTAAATCAAAAGGTAGGTACTTTAGTTACAAATGTTTTACTAGAAGCAACTCTTTGTCAAAATGAACGAAAAATACGTATATTTTCGTTAAGCTACTATAATTATACCTACATAATTCACATTTTAGTAAATTATTAAATTTAATTTTAATAACTAATTTTTTAACTTAGAGTCTATTATTTTATTAAAGAACGGTCGCTTGTCGGTGTTTAGAATTTAAAGAACGACGAAAAAAATCATTTTTTACGTTTTTACATAGGTATAAATTTTTTAAAGAGCGATTATGATATTATAGCAGATTTCTAATAATTAATATCTATATAAGTATAACTTGAAGTTGACCGCATTTTTAAAAACGACATGCGACCGTTCTTTAAAAAAAAGAATAGGCTCTCAATCAGAATATTTTAAGTAGCAAACTAAGACATATGATAAGTTGAATTTAATTAAAACAAATTATACAGACATCAAAGAAAATTTTGTAGCAAAGTTATAGATTTTTTTCAGTTAAATTGATTTCATTTTTAATTAAAATAAATTGCCTATATTATTAATCAATATCAGCATCCTTTTTAGAGAGTCTTTTGGAACAGTCTAAAGTGTTATAATTTTATTCGTTATATCTTATAATTCAAAAGTACGGATTGAACCATTTTGCGATTAATGTTTTATTTTTAAAATTTTAATTACAAAGATGTAATAACTCTATATAAAACCCAAATTATACCAAATTATAAGAACGAAACACTTCTTTTTTAGATTGATAGTGAATTTTTACTGTATACATTTTTAGCTTTTCCAATTTATTCAGGATAATGTACAGCTATCAAAATTTTTTAATATTGTTAATTTATTTTACAGAGAAAAAAATAAATAATTAATGACTAACTTTTCCAAACATCGGCTGACAAAAATTAAAAGTATTGTGTGATATAATAGAATATCTATGAAATGTTACACTCTGTGGAGGAGATATATCCTGACATTCTACGAGTCGTGGCGAAGCGGAGAAGAGATCATGTTGTGTTTATCTCCAACATGGAGTGTAATATTTAACTATTGATATTTTTTATCGTAGATTATATACAGATAATCACCGGCGCGGATTGTTTGGATAATATAAAAAATATATTCTCATTAAGGAATTCTATTTTAATATTAGTAATAGTATTCTATATAATACAGGCTTGTGACAAACTCTTTTGTTATATTTTCTAATTTTGTTGAAATAAATCAATATATAGATTGTTATTGATTGTGTCTATTGGTAGTAGAGAGATCTCCTGGCCTTATCTTATAATACGTTGCATAGGTTAATATCATATTTAGTTAATATATGTATTTATAGTATAATATTATTTTATTTAATATAAAAATATCTATTTCTCTTTTCTCTTTTATATTTTATATTTTATCCACATCAATAATAATTATTGATTTTTGAAATTGTATTAACAAATTCAAACTGTTTAAAATCATACAATTGGTTTAAAATAAATTAACTAAAATAATATTTTGAGATTTTCTACCTTCTATACCGACCACGATAGTAAGTACCTAATTTTCTTTCCAAGATATTTTGATATTATAAATATGAATTAAAACGCAAAATACGGTCACAATTATGCCCATCACACTGCGATCACACTGGAATTAAAAGAACACAATTGTCTGGTTCTGTAAAACTTTCCAGAATATATTACAGTTAACCTGGTAGATTTTATGATCTTAATATAATTGATGCTTGCCCGATATATTAAAATGAAAACCAAATTTTCTAAACTTTCCAAATAGGAAAGTACTTTGACTAATAAAATTTATTTTTAGGTGAACACAATCGATGAAAGAATTTTATGACAAATTGGATTTCGAGATTCGCTAATTCAATTTCAAGCAAAATCTATTTCATTAAAATAATATCAGCATAACTTATTTATTTATTTATAGGAAGCAAATAAAAATTAATACAATTATATCAATTATATGATTTATCACTAATTTTAATTGGAGACATAATCCTATGTACCAAAGTTTTCCTAAATGAAATTAATGAATTTTTTTAATAATAATTTGTCAAATTGTTTTCAGTTTTATTGACGTCATTTATTCAAACAAACATTATACACATAAAAAATTACGGATTTTAATAATTGCAAAAATTGTTTTATCATTAAAATGTTTCTCATATTAAAATTAAATGTTTTAAAACTTTAAAACGAGAGAAAAATAATTATTAAAATGTTTACATAATACAGCATTATCGGATTATCAGTTAAATATAAAATTATTATTTTAATATAACAAATATTTTATTCCTATTTTATAGAATAGTTTAAATATTTTATTCCGATAAAGCTGCCATAATCTATTTTTCTAATCAATAGTAGTTTATTTTAATGTTCTTTGGATCGTTTGAAGCACACAATATAAATGGGATTTTGCGTACAGAACTTGAAATATAATTTCATTTTGATCTAATGCGTCCTTCATAGAGATTATTGAAATGTCCTTCTCACGGCAGCAAGATATTGATTTCGATTATTGTCCTAAATGGATCTACTCAGTATTTTGAAACTTTTATATTCTTAGCTACCTATAGCTATTATTTGTTATTTTAAAAATGCATATATAGTTAGTTGTACCTATTAGATACCTCACAACCATACCTATACTGTAAGACATTATATTTACAAATGTATCCTATAGTAAACATGAGTAAACATCACATTGAATCGTTTCTTACAGAGCATATAACATTATGAGAGGTTTTTGTTTTACAATTTAAAATATTATTTTATATGGAACATTTATGCGATACACTTGTAAGATATACTTGTACGATATACATAAATATTTCAATTCAAAAGACAGTTTGAAATTATATATTTTTAATAATATGCTAATTATGCATTTCAATACATAAATACAAGTGCACTTATCAACCTTTAGAAGTTTCACTGTTAAGTCTGGCTCATAACGATTTTATCCGGAACTGTATCTTCTCTTACTGGTGTCTGTAGTAACGGGTGTAAATGGATTTAGTAAGATTTTCAGAAGTATTTACTGTTAGTTATTCTGTATACCTTTGGTCCAGAATTCCTATAAGTAACCAAGATGCGAGTTAAAGTACACGTGTTATTATTTTTATTAATATATGTGCACTTCAGATAATATCGGTTATTTGTGCAATCAATATGTAATTGAATTTCATACAAGAATGAATTTCTTTTTACATTAATGTCTGCGTTTATATGAATGAATAAATAAGCTGCTTTTGGTATATGTCTAAGAATTTTATCACTACGAACAAACAGTATATAACAGAAGTATCATCGAATCTATGTAAGATAAATTTTACTGGATAACAGTTAATAAATGTTTTGCATAAAACTATTTCTAAATTATTTAGATACGTGTCAAAAATGTTCAGATATTTAAAAACTAATTAAATAGATTAATCTTATAAATATTCGTATTATATAACTTTAAGAATTTTGATATGAATTTTCGATTAAATAGTTTAGAATGAAACTAAAAATTAACGTGTCGCTTGCTTGCATCCGTGAAAGAGTGTTATTCAGAAAGCGAGCTGCCAAGTTAATAATAAAATATGAGGAAAAGGATTTAAATACTTAATTCAAAAATTATTTTATGTTCATAACGAAACGAAATCGTTAGACTTACTACTAAATTAGCTTTGTAGAAAATTGACATTAAGGTAAAAATAATAAATCCTGAGATTAAAGCATGAAATTGTTCACTATTTTTAGGAAAATAAACAAAAACTAAATTGATGATATTCGTGTTAACTTGTTTCGTTATCATTTATTTTTTTTAATTTTTGCGATTCATGTAAGTTTAGTTTTAGTAATTCACTTTGATCTCTAACACACAATTATCTAAATCTTTGGTAATTATATATATTGTGATGCATTTTGTAATTAATAGTCTGCTGAAATAATTTTAGACTCTGGAAATAAGTTTTAAAAATGGGCCAAGGAAATTTTATGTAAAACTCAAAATATAGTTTAATATTTTTTTATATTTTAATTTGGCTAAGAGGGTTCTTTAGTCAAAGTGATTCACTGATCTTTTATTTTACTAAATATCTAAACATTTGTTTCTATAGTCAAATGATTAAAGTTGATAGTTAAAAACTCTTTCTTTTTCACAAAAATATTAATCAAAAATTTTTTCAATACATGAAAACAATCAATTTGTATTTTTTAATATATATATGTGATTGAAAATAGCGATTTTACACAATTTAAATGAAACAAAATTTATAATTTTATACACAACGTGAAAAATCTACGCATACATATTGGAAATGATTTGAAAGTTAACATTAATAGCCAATAAAATAGTCAACATCATCAATTTGGAACGATAACTGTACTCCAATAACACAGTAAAAAAGTAGGACAATATGTAAACAGGTCAAGGTCATAACTAGGCATTTTAATTTCATAAAATGTAGAATAATGTTGTGTTCACAAATTAAATAGCGTCACCTTCTCCGCAGTCAAACATTTTAAAAATAACAAATCTCATTAAACATTACAATTTAAAACTCATTTAAAGAAATGGAAATATAAAGTTATTATGCACGAATTCTGAAACAAAAATAAGCTGTCTATACCTCTATACCAATCTGTTTGTAAATAAGTATGTACATAGAAAGCTTTGGTAAATTATTGTATGTAAATATATACTAAGATCAACAACACTTTTGGACATAATGACGTAACTATTTTGTTGATATTTAAAGTTGATGGTTTAAGAATTCATTTTTAAAATATATTTATAATTTTTTATGGACAAATATTTATTCTCAATCATGTTGAAACAATATAACAAATGATCAATTTTATCCTTGTTAATAAATTTTTTGTGTATTACTTATGAATTGTTTGATATATTAGAAAACAATATCTCTCTTTTTTTTATCAAGTTTAAAATTAATAAAAGGAAATATGATAATCTGGTTTTAAACCATAAAATATTTTTAAATTTTTTATAATCTTCAAACGAATAGAAAATCTACAATAGAGAAAAAATATTTAATATAAAATAGCACCATTTAAAATAACAATTTCTTAACATTTTTAGACAAATATATTTAAGTATTGACAAAACGTGTCTCTAGGGTAAAAAAGCTGAATGTAAAATTTCAAATGTGTTTTAAGAGTTTTCTTCAATTTCTCATCAATTTCTTTAAATGTTTAATTCAATTTAATATATATATATTTTTTGCTTGACGAATACAATTTAGAAGGCAAAGAGATTTTTAAAAGAATGACATCATTGTTTTTATTACCAATCGGGACACATCTTGAAGATACTTAAAATGTCATTGCTTTAATCACTTAAGAATAAACATCTTTATAATAGTACACAAAATAGAACTGTAAACATTAACACAACAAAACAAAAAATTGTGTTCTAACATTAATTTCACAAAATGGTTTATTGAGTCTATTTTAAATACCACGGACCACAGTCAATGGAGTCCATATCATCTTCATCAATGCAGTCTATAATCACACTATTATTAGACAACGATGTTGAAATATTTTTGCTATCTGGTAGTTCCTGTTCATTTATTTTAGTAAAATTATTGACATCATTTGTAGTTGTAAGAGATATATTTTCTGTCGAGCAGGGAATTCGCGTTCCATTATTATTGCCACAATAAAAGCTGGGTTTTCTTGAGAGTCTTCCATTGCTCGCAGGAATTAACTTTTGTACCGTCTGGGAATTAGTGGACTTTCGTATAAATATGTTTCTCACGAATTGCACAAAGGAGCGGCGTATTTCAGAGCGTAAACTGGAATCGCGGTAGACGTAAACAGCCGGCGTAACTGCGCAGTTTGTGTAAAGAAGAAGAATGCTTATTTTACGAAGAAGAGCGTCATTCTCCTGTAGGGAGACTATTCTCGTTGCTGTGAACAACATGGCAAAAAAGTATGGCGAGATAAGACTAATGAAGGAGGCTATTATGATGCAAGATGTTTTGGCCGCTTTGTTTTCTTCACGCTGATCCACCATTTTTGAGAGGCGTCGCCGAAGTGCCAAACTTCCGTTTCGTATTAGGGTCAAACCATCCCGGACCACGGCGCTACTGTTTCTGTTGCCGTTAGTAATACTGTTGCTGGTTTTGGTGTTGCTGTTATTACTGGTTGGACGATCTGTTGATTGTTTAGAGGAAGTCGTCTTTCCATTGGAAACTGGTAGTGTGAATTTCACCGGATTGTTGGAGAAGCTGGTAGTCGAAGTGTTTACACTACGCGATTTACTGAGACAGGGGGTGAGTTCTCGACTCATTGGAACATTAAGACTGACTGATGAAGCTATATATCTATTTTTCAACCAGGGACACTTTTCAGGATTATGCAATTTAGGGTTTAGTCTGTTACTTATCAATGGTACGTGCGACGTTTCATTTTCCACCGAATGGGGTTTGCTGTCCAAACTACACGTGGACTGAGTCATAGCAACTTCAATAATGCAGTGAAAATTACATGCGTCCGACTCTGGCTGATAATTTCGAATTCTTCGAACCGGAGGCTCAGAACTGATACCAGCTGTCTTAGTCATTGGCTTCAGAATTGAACCCATCATATTTCGTCGTCGTGACTTCGAGGCAATCGTGTGCGCCGCGTAAAACATGCGTATATAGGCGCCCACGATAAAACTGAGGGGCAAGCAGTAGACGAAAATAAAGAATCCGACAACACTTACCAAATAAAAAGCTGGCAAGTCATTAGAAAGCATGAAACACATTGAACTCGATTTACTAAATGAAAAGGGAAGTTTTCGGAGAACGATTATTCCTGTAAAAGGAAGAACTGCACAGAGAGCAGACAAAACCCAACATGTACCAATTGAAGCAATGACCTTGGACTTTGAGATATATCGTTTGTACTCCATTGGCTTTGTGACGGCATACAATCGGTCCGCGGTCACGGCCAAGGTTCCAAATATCAGTCCAGCTACGATCATGTTAAGACAGAATCCGAACACCTGGCACAAGTAACCGGAGAAGATGTCGTGGTCGTTGTTCCACCAAATCGCGCACAGACTGAATGGCATCATAATCGAGGTGATGAGCAAGTTGGCGATAAACATATTGACGACAAAATATACGGAATACTTGAGGCTCTGATTAACACCAGACTCTTCATTAGATGTTGTGTCCCGCATCCGGTGTCGATGTTGTCGACAGAAGAAGAAGTGGAACTTTGATTTACGCGCCAGAACCAAGAGTACGATAATATTCTCCGTCAGACTGAGGGAACAGATTGCACATATGAAGGAGAAATTGAAGGAGTTTGTAGTCAAATTCTTGTTGATATTGTCAGCGAAATCCCCAGATATATTCATATTGAGGGTGCCTGTAGGGAAAAAATAAGAAAGTGAATGTTTGCGAAAAAATGTAATTTATAAAATTCGTAGAAAAGTATATTACAATTTAAAAAATATGAAATGAGTATGTTTAACTTATATAAATTTTTAATCGATTTTGATAGTAGATATACTTGTGGGGAATTTTAATATGAATCAAAATTAATATATATATATATTAGTTAGTTACAACCGTAATAATTATGTAATATAAATCGAAATAAATGTCTAGAAATATATAGACATTCATATAAGTCGAAAAATATTTGTGTCCGGTTTAAAATTTTTATATAGGTTTATATATTATTCCCTAAATAGAAATATAATTATTGAGATACATTGTTGTCTCGATATAAATTTCTATACTATATAGGATAATTTAATTTTTGGTACTTATGTTTCCAATTATCTAAAATATTATTATTTAAAATTTTATATATCATGTTGTTTACTATTTTTACATTTAAATTCTTAAAGAAAAAATATATATTTATGATTTATTCATAAAACGAAATGGTAAGAATACAAATTCTTATCAGACATTAGATTTCCGAAGATTACAAATTCTGTCGATTCTGTAATGAAAATTCGTCAAAAAGAGTACCGCGGAAACAATCCACGGAAGGCGAGTATCGTCACTGAACAACAGGAAAACTTTTTATTGGGAAATCAAATGTATGAAATTTTAATTACAAATTTTTAACACGTTATAAATCAGATCTCTACTACACTGAATGGGATTTATTTCAAACATTTAATGAATATTTAGATTTTATCAAATTTTTCTTTGTTTAAAGCGGTTGAGATAAAAAGCGTCTTTAATGGAAGGTGTTTCTTGAACAGCGAAAACATATACTTCTTCATTAGTAAAACAGGACATCGGTTTATTTTTCTGGAATCACCATTGTGCCATTCAAAACATTAATCGTTTTTGGCTTTTTGTTTTTATTGGTTAAACTACCAGGTTTGTTTTTCGAAGACCACTCCGTGTAGGTGAAACTAGATTCATCGAACTCAAACACATCGAAGTGAAGATTTCTATGTTCTCCACTTCTGAGCATTAGGTGTATTTCAAGAACAAAAATGTGTACTAACTAACTGTTTAGACTGTTCCCATCAAAAGTTTTCCTATTGTTCAGTAACGATAATCGCCTTCCGTGGATTGTTTCCGCGGTCCTCTTTTTGACGAATTTTCATTACAGAATCGACTGAATTTCTAATTTTCTGAAATCTACTGTTGATAAGAATTTGTTATCTTCACCATGTACTTTACAGTGTGTCTGAAAGCATAAAATAAAATGAAGAATACTGTTTGCTTTATATGGAGTTCCATTCAGTGTTCGTCTCTTTTCTGGAACTCTTCTCAAAGACAGTTTTAGTTTTTTATTCTTTTCGATCACCCAACTCCTCCACAAATTCGAAAAGTAGGTTATTTTTTTGCAGTATTTTGTGGAATATTTTTTGAGGTTATAGTGTCTTGAACGTTTCTTCGTTATCATCTCAGAATCTAAACTCTGTTTCCTCGTCGTCCAGATTCTTCTCCTCATCCAACTGGCTCAGCACGAAATCTACTACATCGCTCGGTAATTCATTCATCTTGCAAATGGATGCACTTATTTATATCTACTTATTCATATTTATACCCTGAATTTTATGTTGTGCAATCTTTAAATATTTATACTGATTGATTGAAATGTATGACAGTACTATTCACAGTTCAATAATTGTGTATAATGGCCTGCTTATGCATGGATTAGAATATTAGCTACGAACTTCCCAAAGTACATCATATAATATTTCGTAAATACTGATTTAAAATAATTGTTTTCATCCGCTTAAATAAAATTTCATAAATGAGACTTGACGCTTGCTATTTTCGGTTATATTCTCTTGAGTGAGCACTCGGATTATAACCTCCCATAGCATACGCGTCTTGTCTGTTCTCAATTACTTGGGTATATGATTTGATTTTTTCCACAATGTTCAAGTTTAACATAATTCTTTCATTTTATTTGGTATTATTTTCCGGTTTAAAATTGATTAGGTAATCAATTTAAATAATTTGACCAATGACAGAAGAATTGAGAATTGAGCATGGTAACGAAATTATAAATTTTAATAATTTTGAATAAAATGTAAAAGAATAGAAATACTTTTTATTTTACCTACTTCTATCAAAATATTTAACAAATTGATTCATTTACAAAAAATAAATGATGAATTGACACTTTACAGAATATTGTTTGAATCAAAAATTGCTCAACTTGAAAATTCTGGATGTTTTTAATTGTCAAAAATGTTGTTATAACTATAAAAATAAATTTATCATTAATCATATTGGGTAAGCCCCTACGCCAAAAACTTGTATCGTATATATATGTCTTTAAATATAATTGGATAATAAAAATTTTCGTTATCGATTCACTTAATAATGAGTCCTAATCAATTTGAACATGTTAAGGATTTTTGAAAATGAATTATCATCTTTATATATTTAAAACAATGAACCAATTATTAATTAATAATTTGTACTGTCTGACTTTTGTGAACTATATTCATGAAAGAATAGTTAATTAGCACAGTTATAACCTATATATAGCGAAAGGAAATTTAAATATAACAAAATCGTAAGGTTTTTTGTAATCAGTAGGAGTGAGTAACTTTAATGTTCCCATTTTTAAAGAAAATTGTTCGCTTATTATTGCTAGTATAAAATTATGCCTATGCTTCATGTCAATATATTCGGCAACAATTAATCAATAATTTTGCTTCACACACTATATATGAGAGAAAAGACATTGCATATTTCGCATATTAATTATTTAATGTATAATCTCTTAAACGGTTAATTTAGTTACTGCCGCCTGCTTTAGGTACAGTAAATTACTCTATCTAAAGTCAACTTTGTTATTTGTTTATGACAGTCTAAAACTAATATCTATTTCTATTTTTCAAACAATCGAATAAGAATATCTGTTTTGAATAATTAGGGTACGGTAATAAAAAATATGACCTTTCAGTTGGAATTTATATCTATCGATTTATAATCTATACCCATAGAAATTGACAAACATATTATTTCAAAGTCAATTTCTATGCCTTTACCAAAATTGTTTATATGTGTTATAGAAACCCATTGCCGTTATAATTTATAAAAAAATGCTGTTTAGATAACATTCCTAAAATGGCCTTTCAGATATTTTTTCTTCATTAAAAAGTTGGTCATCTTCATTGCATCTGTAAACAATATTTGACTTCAGGACCTTTAAATTTGCTGATATTCATTTATTATTTATATTTTTTCTAAAATTAGTAGAACTGTATAAAAGGCATACAGCAATTATTCAGATCGCAATTTTATATACAGCCCATTTTCAAAGTTGTTTCAAACTTTTATTGTATTTATTCAATTTTTATTCGATAGCAAACATCCTCAGAGTCGACCATTGAAGGAATTGTTGAAGATGACAATTCCATTTTCCAAATTAAGATTATTTATTTATTTATAATTATATCTCCTTCGATAGATTGACGTATTTCATCAAATTGAAATGATTCTAAACTATATCCAAAGTCCGTGGAGGATGCACTCTACGAGGTATCTACAGTTCCATTTTTCAACGCCCAATGCCTAATGTTAGGAACATTTGCAATAAATTTAGGAAACATGATTTATTCACAAGTTGGGCAAAATTGAAAAATGTGTATATGATTAACGACTAGCTTCACATACATTTATATAAATCGATTTTCTGTTTAACATTTTTATTAACTTTATCTTTGCATAAATTGTAATTATCTTTATGAATACCTTTATTATTTATTTTTAAAAGAAATGTCGTAATTACATTTTTCAATTTCAATAAAATTTTTATTAAAGTATAAAACGAAAATGTGGTCTCTTATAGAATAAAAAATGTTTTATTTTAATTATTTTAGGGCATAACTATAACAGAATATTTTATCAAATTATTTAGGTTCCTAAAAAATGGTAACCTTGTTAAACTGAAATATTATCATATGTATATATAAATATATATATATTCTAACATTTAACTTTCGAATTACATATTTAATCTTTCTAAGATCTCAAGGTAACATTGAGTTTACTTTATAACCATTTAGAATAAATACCTATTTTCAATCAATATTATGAACTATTTATCATTTTTAATTATTGTCCAACAAATAATTCATAATCGGTTGAAAAATCGATTTTGTTCATTTGAAAAATTGTCATAAAAACGTTTCGGTCTGTCACATTGGACTGCGCTCAAAATATTTCTATAGGAGCTAAAAAACAACCATCATGGCTTAGAACTTGGTCAATAACTGTGTAACGACACTGTGTAGCTTTCATAAAATTAGATTTAATTATTTATTTATTCCTTTCCAGACTGCAAAGTGTAATAAGATGTAGCATAATAAAGAAATCCATAATATATGTGAAGTTATTAAGTCTGGAATGAACTAGAGTTAAAATGCGTTACAGAAAAAAGCGGTTTCGTATATTGATTCTCCTCAAAGATATTTTGCCTATGTTTTATAGATAGCAACAATTTTTTGTTACTCTTTGATTGAGTTAATTAACATCTATAGTTATGTAACTTAATTGTTGGAAATGAAAGTAGCTTAAATGATCATAGAATTATGATAAGTTGAGTTTCCTTATTTTATTTGGTTTTCAGTTTATTTATTTAAATACAAAAGAAACATTAAACTTCTTTTGTAACAATTAAACAGTTTTCCTTTCTAGTCTGCTTGCTTTCAAAAGATAATTACAAAAATCCAGATGAGCTTTTCTTTATTAAATCTTGAAATTAAATATGTATAAGATTTTTTACTTTTATATACATAACTGCCTAACGGTTCTTTAATATTTTCCTTAATATAATATAATTGTATTTATTATTTTTTTTTTTAAATCGGTATTAATTTTCTATTAACAATCAAATTTTTACAAAGTTTATAAAGTCACATGGAAATCGCACTTGAAACTTATCAATCAACAATGACCTATGTTTTATAGACTCATTTTCAAAAAATCGGGACCTGTACATTATTATTATATCCATTATACAGGGTGTCCCAAAAGTCTTTACCTATTTAATACATAATAATAAAACAGCAATGATAACGGTGGAAGTATAGATATATAATATTAAAAAGCAACAATAAATTTATAATAAAACAAAAAAGAAACTGTTATTACTATGAGAACCACAAATCTGACTTTATATTACAGTGATAATAGAATAAAATGTTGTCAAATAAACGATCATTTCGAAATCTGGTTCTATTGTTCAATAAACAATGGTTTCTGTCAACATATCTATTATAACTTCTATGTTTATAATCAATGTATTTTAATTGAAATTTTAAATAATACATGTACTGTACACGTAATTTGCTGTACAGTTTCATTTGAATTTCAACCAAAAAGTCTTGATGTTTGTACGAACAAGGAAGGCGGGCATTCTTAATTTTTTGAGTAATTAATTTTAGTTGTGATTATCTTTTTACAATAGTTTGTTATCTGTTTCATTGAATAAGTATTGTTATTTTTTATTTTAAAAAATTAAATCGTTACTATTGATGATTTATTACATGTATTAAAAATTCAAAGACTTTAGGGATATCTGTTAGTCAATATAATGTTTGAACTGTCATTTGTATTACAGAAACTATTTAGTAGTCGAAATTTCTGTAATAAATATTAATCTTTATCTTATAAGCATGACTCATAGTTATTTATTTTCATAAGATAATTATTACATTTTAGAATACATCCAAAATCCAAATTCAAAACTATCTAATGATGACAGCCAAACACAACAATATATCAAATATAAGTTGACCGAATTTCTAAATTAAACATTTTCACGAGAAGGTCATCTTCAATCTCTCTAAGCGTATAATAACCATTATTTCGAAGTGTAGTTAATAAATCACGTTTTAAATCAATATTGTGTAAAAAAATTAATGTTTTATTTTTTCCCATTGAAATGAAATAAAAGTGTAAAGAAATAAAAATATTTGTATAATAGATTGATCCTCAAAAAAGGAGTTTTTTAACAAATTTTTTATTTTTTTTGGTATCCTATTTTTTCTCGATGAATTCTTCAAAGACAATGGCACATGAACTGGAACGATTAAAGATACTCTGCATTGCAGAAATTAACAATGATGGTGCTTATCCATAAAATTTTGTTTATCTATAGGATTCATTTGAATACTGTTGGATTTTTTAATAAAATATTTAAAAATTCCTTTTCTGAGGATCAAGCAATAATTTAATTTTTCTATTTTTCTATTTTTATAATTAATAAATTGTAATACCATAAAATAATGTATAAAGTTTAAATTAAATTTTTTGATACTACTTTGAACTTTAATTTTATAGACAGTCGCGAAGAAAATAATTAGTAAAGCTATGTTCGTTTAAATCGTGTAAAGAACGCATAACAAAATTATAAATAAATTGTCCAATTTATTTATTTTATTTTTATTATTAAAACATTTTATGTGATTATATATATTTATGTAAAAAGACATTCCAGTCATTTTGATTTGAAGTCAATTTTTTTAATCAGGTAATTAAATTTTAGTTAAAAAAGAGGTTAATATGGTTAAAAAGTGCAAAAATTAATTAACTATTAATTGAAGATGCAAAAATTAATTAACTATTAATTGAAGAGCTTTTTCACCATATGACGCTTAATAAATTGTAGATAATTGAAATGCTGTGCTTCTTTCTAATATTATATTAGCTAAAAAAGATTAAACCTAAAATGTTTACATAAGTAAATTTCATCTTAAGTGATTAATCAAACGTTTAAAAATTGTTTTCTGTAATGGGCAACTAAAACTATCTATAATTATTACCATATTAAAATGATGTGGAAATGTATTGTGCCAAGTAGTTATTCCATTCATTATGTTTAGATCTAAAATGGATAGTTTTGTGTGTTTTAATCTTTTTATATATAGTAAGATTTTATTCTGACGATCATTAAATAATTTGATAAATTGTTTTTGTTATTTTTTTAATGTGTCCAACTTATTTACCAAAATAAAAAAGATTACTCGATTAAATAAATCTAAATGTAAAAATGTATCAAAATATGCACAAATATGTGGTATCAATATAGGTAAGTTATTTTGTTTCTACTTCCCCATATCATTTCAATAATGTCTAAACATATTTTAAATTCTAAATATATTCTAAATAGGTTGCTCTAAAATCTAATACCTTTTTGATGTTTCTTTCATTCCCATATCGATCGAGGCTATTTCATAAAATCTGCACAAACTTGTTATTCCAGGTCTCGAAAATGGTTGAGATCGTTTTCAAATTTTATTATCAAAACTCCAAATTCCAATAGCAACTATATTTAATTAACTAAGCATTGGGTTTGTGTCTGGTATATAGTTTAGATTTTTTAAGCCCCACATAAAATATTTCTGAAGTCAATTTGTGAATTTTGTTTCCATATATTATTTTCTCAACGTTTTACCTTGATATTATTAAATCAATTGATCATACTTTCTGTTATTCAAAAGATAATGATACTAAAAACATTTTTCTTGGTTGACTATGAACAAAAAAATATAAATCGATAATTTTTATTTCATTTTTAAAGATTTGTATCATTTTTATTACTTGGTTTTTTTCTAGAATAAAAATAAAAATTAATTCAATTTTTTTTAAAATTAATTTTCCAATAAATATTCAAAAAACAAATCTCAAAATATCCAGCTATTTTGCTTTTTTGTTTTGACACAAAAATTAACCTAATTATTCTTATTATCTTTATTATTAATTTGTCTGTATATACCTAATATAAATTTAACAATATTTTGTTCACAAAAAAAATTTAATTTTATATTTAAATTTGTTTGAATTTATTTAAATAATGTATCATCATTAGAAATAAAAAGAATTCTGTGAACTTGTTTAATAATTACTGCAATTCAAATACATATATGATTATGAATATATATAATTAAATATGAATCAGACCATTTTCAATTTATTATAAATAAACAGCTGTAACTTTGAATTATTATTTAGGTAGGTTTTGTAAGTGTAATGTGTTTTATACCTAATTTAATTTAATCTTTTTTTCATAAGAGAACATATGTTCTGCAAGTTTTCTTTTATATTAACGAAAGAACATCATTCCTACACAATTATGGATTATAATAACAAGATTTAGTTCAGATTGAATGAAATGGTTACAAATTGATCGATGTATCTCTAAACATAAAAGTTGTGGCTTATATATCTTTCCGTCAAGCATTAATGCTTGGTGGATTTAAATTTTGATATGAATGGGAATATTAATAGAAGAGAAAATCATTTATCATGAATATTTTAAACATAGGGTTAAAATCACACTTACTGATGTTGGAAAAATCCGATTTCAAATCCATTACAGATGCATCAAGGATATTTTTGACTCTCCTCTTTGAAGCAATTAATTATCTTTTAGAAAAAATAAGAAGATCCACTATTTCTACCGCAGTTAATGTATTTGTTTCCATCTGCCGTATATATACCGAACGATTAGTACTATTGATATATTATCAGAGATGATACCGCTAGCTATTCGCTGTGCCATCGTCAAATCACGCTGGAGAGCTTATGTATTGTCTTCATTGTTGGTTCTTTCTTCTTCCCCAATCTTGGTGCTACAGATTTACCCTATAGGCTATGATCTCTCTCTCTCCTCTCTCCCTCTCTTTATCCCACGCACTGTATTTAGTATAAAAGGAAGTAGAAGTAGGCAATAAATTAAAGATATATAAATGAATTTAAAAAGCAGATAAAATGAACAATGTTATTTAATTAGTTGTCGTTCGTCCAGATTTGCAAATAACACTGGAATTGCTTATTCGAAATAAAAAAAGACTTACTAAACAAAATATATCTAAATATTTATTTGCATTATTGCATCCGTCGAGATATTAATAAAATACTTAGTAGGTAATAATATTTAAATTATGCATAAATTTCGTAAATGAAATTACACACAAACCGAAATTCAAAATGATTATTCGGCAGATGTCTTACTTTTAAGCAAAAATAAGATGTCTTACATTTGCTTACTTTTAATGTGATAATTATTTACAAAATATAAATGGTGATTTTGTGTAACGTCGGTATCTATATCGTCAAATATAATTTATTATGAGTATACTGAAAGGTTTAGATATGAAGTATAATACTTAGTTGTAGCTTTTATTTTTATGGAGTCTTATGTTTTTTCTATGTTTTAGCTTTAGTACTTTAGTCAACAATTAAAAAATATTTTGAATTAAATAATCCATAACTTAAATAAATCAAAATTCCTATAAAACGATTTTGAACAGTTCTTAAGTAAGTGTATATCTCTGTCAATATATGATTATTATATAGGTTTTAAGGGCAACAATGTATACAATTTAAGGGCGCGTAGCGCCCGCAAATAGTATTCATTGTTGCACGCAAAACCTATATGATAC
>JAUZNC010042657.1:22633-34665 GCA_034780395.1 Vannuccia rotundouncinata | reverse complement strand
TTTTTGTAAAATGTTTCAAAAAGTGAAATTTCAGGTTTATATATTGTGAATCTCAGACTATAATACATAATTAATTATTATTTTTAGCAATTCATTGTAGTATATAGTAATTATTTTAAATATTTTATTTTTTCAAAAACTGAATGTATAGATTAAATTGATTAAAATTTGTATTGCATAAAAACGTTGAATTATTTATTATAGTAATAATTATATTCGAAAGAATTATAATATATTTATATATATATTTAAGTATAATATAACGAATTATGAATATATTAATAAAAATTATATCACAAAGAAAATATTATTTCAGATTATAGATTTATTATTATAATGTTATGTGTAAAACATTATTATATATTACAATATATATGTACAAATCACAAAAAATTGATAATCAATAAAAATGTACAACCAATAATATTCGACTAGAAAGATACTATAATTCTATATACAAATTGTAAATATATACCTTACACATTTATACAATAATTAATAATTATATATTTAACCACCACTGTTTTTACATATAATTAAGTTATATACACATATATGCGTGCAATATAAATTACATTACTGTTTGATTGTTAGGAATATATATAAAAATTGTGTTGTGTCAATAAATACTAGAAATCACTGAGTGAAAAATATTACAAAAATTAACAAAATTGTCCGCACGAGTGACAACAAACATAATTATAACAATTTAAAGAATATAATATACATCAATGATAAAATCCCCAAATCAAACAATTTATAACATCATAAATGCACAAACAATACTATTGCTAATGTAAAAAATCTTACCGACATTACCATTATAGCACAAAGTGAAGAACAAAGAATTCGAATGTGTTTATAGTTGTTTCTGTAACATGATACAAATATAAGACAGTGGTGCAGGAGGAGCATACAATTCTTGTCATTTAAGTATAAAATCACAAAGGGCGTCAATTAAAGCCATCTAAGTTTTTTAAGCATTACGATTTTTTCGGAAGCCTTCAAAACAATTTCATTCTTTAAAGAATTACACATTTAAGGCGTCAGGGATTAACTTTTTAACAAAATACACAAGGAACTTTTTTTTCTATAAGTTAAATTTAATCACTAAGCAATTGTATTAGGTTTCACCAATCTTTTTCTATATATACAAAGCAACAGAAAACAATGATCTATACTTATTTTTTTAATTTTAAAGAAGCAGCTGGTGATAAAATCTATTAAAAAATTAAGCTTCATGATTAAATTTGGCCAAATATATTTACTCAAAAACTAAACACAGCTAAAAAAGTTTTATTATCATTGTATTATGGGGTCTATCTATTAGATTACATAAAAATATGTGTGATTGTATCATGTCAAAAATGTATTGCATACACCGTTTTATATAAGTCAATTATATACAAAGAAGTAATTATTTAATATCACATTCAGTATTGGCTCACAGAGGTAAATAGTAAAGATGCCCATTCAACTAAAATAATATCTGATCGTTTGTCTTCGGACAAAAAATGCAAATTTTGTACATCAAAATATAACTATATGCGATCAGTTATAATATGTGTATTGAAAATGTATGAAAAACTGTTGGCTATAAATGTACAAATAACTGTCTGACGAGACTGACTACCTGTCTTCGCCCAAAAGATGACTAATACTGAAGCTCTTCTTGGACTTGACTGGATTCGAAGAAGGCAAGGACGCCGTCTTATCCATGGTGGACGGGTGTTTCAAAGGATCCTGGAAAAGGAAAACAAAATTAATGAAGAAACTGAAACAAACTGTAAGGAACTCGTATCGATTATATTATGCATATATTTTAAATTGCATTGGCTGAATTGTTGAAGGTAATAGGTACCTGAAACATTCTCCCCGATGGTTGAAAGACCTGGTTAGTCCGGCAGTTATATCCCGACGAGGGCATCGCAGGAAACGCGGGCATACCGCCGCCACCTCTGGTGTTGTTCGCCGCAGCAAAGCCCGCTAACACCGCTTCAAGAGCCGCCGTGTCGCCCCCTCCCAGGCCACCAGGGGAGAAGTAGTTGGCCAGGAGGGGGTGCTGGGGTACACGAGGGGGCGGGGGAGCGCTCAGGAGGTACTGTCGTCCCGTGGGGGGGTGGGTGATAGTGGTCGAGGGGGATACAGGCCGCAGATACCGCTGGAAGCCGACGGTGGAGGTGTCGAGGTGACTGGACTGTTGTTGAGGTTGCAGGAGGGCTTGCGGTGGAGTGGTGGGTGTGTGGTGCACTGTGTGCGGCCGGCGGTCCAGGTCTGTGCCCGGGGTCCAGGCGTCCTTACTCGTGGGGGAGAGACCCGGGGGAACCACTGCAGATCAGAGAGAAGGAGAGGTCATTACTAGATGCCGGACATGATTAACCTCTGAGGATTGTTGGTTAAATCTCAACTCTGTTTCCGCCTCTCTGTGTATCATAGAAAATAATTGAGCAAAGAACAAAGCCTGGCAGAGTCGATAATACTCTTATGACCAACAATTCTTGTCAACACGCGCGCATCAAGCCACCACCGCGAACTAGCGAAGCGTGGAGGTCGCTGCAGATAATCTAGTCGAGGAACACGCAACTACACACCTCCCACGACCGTTTATATCTTAGGTCACATGGATACCATTCCAGGCCAGTGAAGCTCATAATCAACCGCTACACGCACATGAAAGCAGGCTTTGTGCACTGTCGCTTCAAGATTATCGCAGCCGCATCTTAACCACCACCATTATAAAATGTACCAATTCTCTTATATCGTATATTTAAGTCCTGTGACAACACTTCTCGTCCCCTACCTCGATGACTGTCCATCTGAGGCTCCTGCCAAGCAGGGCTCCTCGATTCGGGACAGTGACTTCGTCGAAGGTGCTTCCTCGCTGGTTCATCGTTGCCGTTATGATCCGACAGACGCTGATCACTTGTGTGCCACTCGCTGACACGGTTGTCAGGCTGCTGTTTCAAATCACTGGCTTCCGAGAGAGCCGGACTCGTCTTCCCCTGGGCCTCCTCCTGATCGCTCGACTGAAGGTCATCCACACAGATGTCTTCGTCATCCTCGTCGTCCAGGTCTTCACCAGACTCTGCCGAGGTGGTCGAAGTTGCTTGCTGCAAGCGCTTACGTCTGAGGAGAGGAGTGAGAGATTATTAACAACGTTAGTTCCATTTTACGACAAAACTAAATTTATGAAATAATAAAACAAGACCAACATCGAATTCCAGGCAGGTGGTGTGAAAACTTTTAGAAAAAGCGACTGCTTCAATTACGCGCGGTGAGCCGATAACAATAAAATGTCTGATAGAAGGAACACTGCGGCCGGCTGGGTGACTTACCATTTCAACATGTTCTAATTACAACTTATGATTTATGTCTAGCGATTACGTTCGGGTAATGTGGAGTGAGTGTGCCACAAATTAGCGATTAATGAGGACGGCATAAACCTGATTAGAACCGCATACTATAACTATAACTACAATAATACACACTAATCGAACTTGAAGAATTCACGACGTCATTCCAAACAGATTGGGATATATCGGGCGGCTAGAACCTTCAAGATAGCCTTGTCAGGCATCCGCGCAATATAGAGTTCTGTATAGAAGACAAACTTCACCTCTATAATAACTGGATCCCATTATCTCAAGTGACAGTGTCGTCTCCCATCGGTGAAATAAAATCGGAAATGCCTGAAAGTTTCCCTTGCAAACAAAGTGGCTAAACCGCGCATTTAATTGTCTTGTACATCATGAGAGGTAGACAATTATCAAAATTCAGAGAGTTTACCGCATGTATCATATAATAGCGTAATGTTTAGCAATAATTAATTCCTGAGCCTGGGATACCTTCTATTCATTAATCAATTCATGGAACCCTTTTGTTATTGTAAACATTAAAGTTTTATAATGTGTTAAAATGTTGAATGATTAATCTAATTATTTTAGGTGCAATATTATTGTCGCAATTTACTTTCTATTTAGTTATTTATATTCGACAATACCAACTAATAGAAAAAGACTTTATTGCTGCATAATTTATAGAAATGTGGCCCTATATAGCTTACTTCTTCTCGCGACGTCCGCTTCCATTGTCCCTGAATCCCTTTGCGAAAGGGTTGTTGTCAATTTTGAGTTGTGTAATCTGAAAGAATGCAACACAAATCACAATAAACTCGAAAAAATAATAAATCTGACTTGTGAATATATTTGTAGTAAAACACTGATTTATTTGATTTAATATGCGCAAAACACTACAGGGCGTTGTCAATATATCTCTTATTAATTTCCTTAGTGAGGTTCCCAAATTTTTTCAACAAGGAAAAAGGGGTCGTTCGTGTGAACTATTTACCATAACAAGTCATCCCTTCACAGTAGATGAAACTTATAACCACACCCAGCTAGTCCGGAGTTAATTATTCTCCCGCCCGACACGAGTTCGGATGGCTGGTTCCAGTACTCCCGGACCAGCTGAGCGTAAGCAGTTCTCTCCTGCTGTTGTTGTTAGGAAGGGGTGGGGATCATCAAGCTGCCCTCCAAGGGGCCGTACCTCTGCCCCTCTCTGCTTCAGATAATAATTGAGGTCGCCAGTGCACATGGCATGACCCCACACTCCCGGTGTGAAAGGTGACAATAGCTGACAAGCAGAACTTTCCATCGACTGCTCATTTGAGTAGCGGTTGAACAACGAGATACCCAAACACATTTTAAACTATATTTGCAATCTCTCATCCTATTATAATTAATATAATAATCAATAACTGAACACATCTTTCTTTTCTTCCAACAGCACAGTTTCAACAAGTAAAGATTTATTTTATAAATGGACAAAACCAGGCATTATTATTAATATTATTCAAATACAGAAAATGACAATTAATCTGCCACATAACTTATATTTAGGAGAAAAAAACTTTCTTTTATACTAAATAGACTAGTAAAAAACTTCAAAGGCATTTATCATGAATAACACTAGTTGTTGAGGATTAAATTATGAATGCTTTGGAAAACAGCCACTCGCGCTAAATTCGTTACACCAAATGCTTCGGTTATTATTACCTAGAAGAGTGTTCAAGGAAGGCGAAATCTGTGTCACAATTTGGTTACAAGGTCCTCATTACCCCAATATGTTAAAAAATACTAATAATAGTCAGTCATAAACTGATAAAATATACGTTTAATCATCTATCTGTCACACCCAACATAATATATTAGAACTATATAGCTCGAAGGAATTCAGCAAGCTGCATGGCAATTAAACATTAAATTCTGTTTCCGATAAATTGACCCAATAATGATAATAATTTACAATCTGCTTTTTAATTAATATAAAATAAGTTGGCACCATATAGTTAGTTACCTGTTCATTCTGATATGCGGTGACAGCAATGAATTCGGTCTCATCAAAGCTGAAGGTGACAAACTCGCAGAAGTTGACTTTGTTCAAGTCGTCAGCGCGGACTATGTGGAACCGAGGGATGTATTTGTGCATGGAGTTGAGGATAGTTTGCTGAAACAATTGAGGGCAACAATAGTTATTAGATATATACAACATCATTTGCACACTTTATAAATATTCTAATTAAGATAAATCGAAACAATTATTCTTGTTAAAAAGGATTCGGTGTCAATTTTAATCATTGATTTTCTATAACATTAAATTTTGAATGCTCCGACTTCACAAGCCCAGCAGTTATTCAGAAGACAACTCGCCGTTATCAGTAAAATACTAAATTTAAATTATTCGAACAATGACTAAAAACAATATACACAAAACAATGTTTTCTGCTAAGTATAAAAAACTCACAAAAGCCTGTTTATCAGCAATATTGTTTGTAAGTTTAAGCTTGTGAAATGAAATGACTTTCTGCATCCATTGTTCACCATTGGCGGGTGAGTCCGGGTGGATATATATCCTCTTATGTGGCTCGGGATCCGCTTTACCCGCGACCGTCCATCGGCCGTTGTGAAACTTGTAGCGGTTCTCTTCTCTGGGCGCTATATCCATCATCATAACGTATTTTGACTTGGGGTCCAACCCGCTCACTTTCACCTTGAAGGCCGGAAACATGCGGCTACAGTAGTGGGAAAGAAGGAGGGAGAACTAATGAATTATCGATTATTCCATTGTCAATGAGTAGAGTGTTGGCCAATCATAGCTGAGTATTGTGGTCTGTTCAGAAGGTGATGTTATAATGAGAATGACACCGAAGGTCTTTTTAATATTTATGTAGTAGATATTTTTAGGATATTTTTAATTATTCAGATAAAAACGATTAAATAATACCATATTATATTTGCTTGTTAATAAATAATATCCTGAAATTGAATACTCGTCAAATAAATCACCTAAACGTCTTTGTCGGGGTAGTATTTCGGAACACAGTCCGCTAGCAAAGAATGGGAAACTAATTGTATTTTTGTGTGCTATAAAGGCAGTGTCGAAGATTCAGAAGTTCGAATATAAGGTTTGCTATATGTAATCACAGGTCGTGTGTTGGGGGTATAATATACTAACTAATATGTATTAGCCATGTTATACACTTGTGTTAGTTACAGCGTCGATAAGTGAATGGATATGAAAATAACACTCCAGATTCCGGAGACTTGTCATATCCTGGTGACGATCTGGGATCAAACTACCAGAACACCCTCTGCCCCTGGTGGTAACCTTAAACTGGGCCTGTCAATCAGAGAGGGGCCGGTTTATAGAGAAAGAGATATAACAAGAACACCTTGATTATGGTGTGGGGTGCCCTAACTAGGTTTTCGGTAGCACTATAGTTAGCCTTCACCTTACCCAAGAACCAAGTGTGTGATATAGTGACACTTGGGCCCAATTACTGCACCAGTTGACATGTATAAATGATATATACCTAACAACTAAATATAAAGGCAGTTTTCTTCATTTGTATATGTATAAAATACATGTACAATGCATGTACTATAAACAAATGCAACATTCATAATTCACGCATAAACTTCATTGTGGTAATTTTATACAAAGATTTTTTATACATGCTTATATCTGTCTTGATAAAATGAAATGAACATAGGCCTATAGGTACTATAGGTAATAATAATTTAACTGCGATCAGTCAAATTCAATATAAATCATTAAAAAATAGTTGATTTTCAAGCGTAGTTGACATAATTTGAATCCATATTTTTAAGTTACATTTAGAATGAAATATTTTACAATTTAGACATCTTATATTTCAAAAGCAGATGTGAAGTTCACATTAGAGAATTGTAGCACAGTTAAAAGACATGAGTTCCAAAACAATTAGATCATTTGATTAAAATTCTACATGAAGAATATTATACTTCTTTTAAAAATATTCACTCATATACCTAAACTACTTTTATAATATATATTATATATACCGCCATGTATATGTACCATTGCATGTTTGGTGTTGAATGGAGTGTTGAAGTCAAATTTGACAAAATATAATTAATATTTACATTGTCCCTCCACATAATCAGCTTGCTATTAACGAAGGCAAACTCGAGGGGTTACTGGCGCCAGAAACAACTCCTGCACTCATTTACTAAATATGATATATACTCTATACGATTGAAGATAAACGGAATATGTTCTCAAATAGTATATATATACTAATATAATAACACGGAATAAATAATACAACATTAAAATCGATGCATATCTGTATATAGTCAAATATAATTTTAAAAAATAGTTCTCACAGAAGTGTAAGTCAATTTATAGTTAGTTTATTATGTATATAAAAAAAAGTTATTAAAATATATATATTAGACATATTTCAGTATAAAGGGGAAAATGCTACTATATATGTATATAAATTCTAATAAGGTTTTATCTATAAAACTGCATAACAATGGGTACGATGATTATATTTTAAAAGATTAAATTTGAACCATAATTAGTATAGAAAATTAAACTATATTTTGAATAAAGGTCGATTGTAAACGAAAATTTAAATCTATTATTACATTAATTTGATTTATAATGAGTATTATATAGAATTGTAAAATTACAGTATAGACACATAAATATTATATTATTATGTAACTATATATAAATGCCTCCATTAATTTACAGTCGTCAATCAAGAAAGACATGAGAGTATAGGCAAGCCCATGCCAATTGTAATTCGTTTAACATTTATAAGAGGAATATGTGTAAGGACAGTCCGCTACCCCGAACCGACAATTGGTAATTGACAACCTCGTCAATTGACAAAATAATTAGCACATGCAGTGCTCGTAAAATACTGTATTCAGGCTGTATTTATATAATATTTAGCTAGTAAATAGAGATGAAGATGATGAGAAGTTCTCGAATGTTCCGCGAAGACAGGGCACATGCAGATATTATAAGATCCCTATATAAACTATAACCGCGACCCGATCTACACCAGAGAATTATATATGAGGATTTTACACAAAAAGTGTGAGAATTAAGACAAATTTGGAAGATTTTCTCATACGTGTAGTTATAATATATTATACACCAGCCTAAATCACTCTATTGTCTTCATAAATATAGAAGCCGTATCAAATTTATTGAGCACTCTATAAGGAGGGAGGGAATTGTAATTATCGATTTTGATTTATTTAAAACTAATACCTATTGTGTATTATTAATGTATTGTTATACTGAAGATCATATATTGGAACTATTTAATATTAACCTTTTTAGATTTTAGTATATTTAAAAAATTGACCCATTTTGACCCATCTACTTTTCCCCGAATTGAATTTGAAACTATTTTTCAGAGATTTTTTGTAGTATCACAGCCAAAATTTGCAAATAAAACATAATTTTTATCATATATGCTTTTAATATCAAACCTTTTATTCAGTAAATTCATATTGGCTAACAAAAAGGAACATTTTTATCTGTCTTGTTGAATTTGCTTACCGTCCAGACTTGGTGATGACCATCTCAGTTCCCATCCGATGGAAGGAGTTCCAGAGGCCCTTCTCGCCTAGGTCCGCCTTAGGACTATCCTTCTCCTTGACCACTCGCTCCTCCTCCTGTATCCGCTTGACATACTGCCCGAACTCCGAGTTGACATTGACCTGATAGTTGGGAAACTGGAGACGCGCTGAAGGCGGGGAGATCTGACTGTGCTGGCGCTGTTGTTGATGGTGCAGCAGGAGGGCCTGGGTGTAGAGGTCCGGTAGAAAGGGGTTGGAACCTGGGCCTACGGGGTCGACACCACGACCACCGAAGAACATACTCTGCGGAGACCAGCCCGAGTGGGGAGAGGCACTCCCGAAGAAGCTGGGATTTGGGGCACGAGGAGGGGTTGTTGCGGGCCAGAACACGGGGGGGCCTTGTGAGTGATTGACAGTTGGTGTTGAGGTGTTGTGGTGATGGTGATGGTTGAACGCCCAGGAGCTCATCACAGGATTGTTGTGATCCTTCCCCGATGGCATAGGCGGTGACGGAGGCAACTTCTGCTGAGCGACGGAGTGCTGGTGCTGCATTGTGGTGGCAGCCATGCTTAGTCCTTGTTGGTGCAGATGCATACACCCGAGATTCAGAAATCTGCGTCGTGGAGACCGATCACCAAGTCGAAGAAAAAAGAGAAGTCAAGTCAGTTGAGTTCATAAAAAAGACGCGGACAAAGTCAGACGATAAAACTATAAAATCCAGGAATTATAACTGCATACAATTAACGCTGAGACAGATACGTAGCTATTGTACCTTTGAAACTCTGATTGTGCGATATAAACTCACGATAGATTTATATATATCTGTTCAAATGAATGGTGTCAGAAGTTTTCAGTTATGCGAAGCTGAAATATTTGAGCGATGTGTTTGAGCGCCAATGAACAATTCTTACCACTCAGTAGCCAATCAGAGAGCTAGAAAGAGTTCTTTCTTCTCAGGGGTAATGTTCTTCCAAATGTATTGTTCGCCATTTTTGCTGTGTCCTAAATAATTATAAATAATGTTTTTAATAATCGAACGAAATCTTTGCATAATCATATAAAAAGTAAAATATTAAAGTTATAACAGCCTTGAAATTATTTTAATGAATGCTATAAAGACGAATTAGACAACTAATCAGGCAAAGTTCACGTAATTTGATTAAGCAATTAAAATAAATTCATAATAATTATATAATGAACTTATAAAAATGCCAACTTTTCCTTTCAAAGTGCAGAAGAAAATAATGTTACATATATAAGCATGTGTAGATGAATTATAACTATAAAAAATGGAAGATATAATATAGCATGCATATATAACTGCAGTACAATAATTAAATTGTTCTTTCGGCGCGTCAAAGTTACTTTAATGTTGAATATCTAAGTCTGGATCAGATAATATGTCAAACATTTAACGATGTAAATAAACTCTAGACTATAAGTGTCGCCATCAGTCCGCTACATATACATATACGTCTATAATCGTTTTTCATTTTAAGGCAAAGGTGTGAACGTACATCATTGAATATAAAGCGCGTATAACGAAAGATAAGGTTATATACATTTAAAAATGTACAATATACAACAATAGCATATTATTTGATACAAAATGGCATGGCGCCTGTGCAATTGTTAAGTGGTATAGGTATATGCATTATACCATTGACAACAATATTTACAGTGTATAGTTAAGTGGAAGCAAAATATAAATCTACATAAGTATTATACTTCTATCAAACAAAGAATATATATATAGACCAATATTTACATATATATTTCCCGACAGATATACGTATTTTATTCAAGTGGCTGCAACAATTTCAAAATGACAAAGAGGCGTCGTTAAACTGTTAACTTTATATTTCAAGGAGCAATATATATATAATTTGTATTTATCTATAAAAATATATAGACATATAACAAACCATGAAAGAGTATATATTTTAGGCACCTGCAGCAGTGACCGTGCAGTAATGTAAATGGGCCGGTGTACAAACAAATTTTAAACTATACAAACTGAAGATTTTATATATATATATATTATGCGGTGTCCTAATATGCCCGCAGGTACATTATCAAGTGATGGCGTCAGTCCCAAGGGCAGATAATTATGCCCGCTTATATATTGTGTCCGTGAGCTAGACAAAAAATATATATTACGAACAATGAATGATTCAACCTCTTTCTCTACATTATATATGTATAGGTATGTTTGGCTGGATAGCTGTAAAGAATAATATAATATAGGTGTAAGTCCAAGCAGACATTGTCTATATTATAATAAGCTACCAATTTATATATGTGTTTTATTACACGAAATCAACGTCAACCCCGAAAGTAATTAATTACGAATGTATAAAATATAGTCAACAAATGAATGTTAAAAAAAACTTATCTATAGATATGAATACAGCTATATATATGAGTAAAAGCATTGTATATGTATAATATACACGGTTATTGATTATTTTAAAATAATGATTCTATATATATAATTATATACTTTGATAAAAGTGTCTTAAACGTAAATCACAAAACGGCTTATATATCCTGCTTTTATTAATATAACTTAGGAGAAGTTTTTTTTCTATTGCCACTTAACTATGTCACTCTCCATTCATTTTAATCCACAGTTGACTGCGCGCAAGTGACAAACACCCCATGCCAGAGATCTCTAGATGGCGCCAACGAAGAATACTTAAAAGCCCCTCTTTTTTACTTCAGACTGCAGTGCCTACTCAAGACATTTTGTACATATTATTATTATAACTCAAGGCGACAAATCTCTGCCCCACAACTTGTACAGATGACGCCTTCATAGACACCCTGAACATAATATATAAGGGCAGGTAAACACCGTGCATTTATATAGTGCGGGTGATGTACCTATATTATACATACCCTTATATGTTATACCTGCTGCAGTCGAAACGACCCTATTATACATTAGAAAGATAAAGGATAAAATTCAATGAGAATGCCATGACGTGCAGTAATGGTGACAAGTGAAGCTCAGACTCCAGCAGTAACAATAATATAATACTTTTTCTCTGAAGATCATGACGCTGATATAGTGGCCAGGCGCTGTGTGTATATATATATACTAGA
>JAUZNC010042657.1:0-14726 GCA_034780395.1 Vannuccia rotundouncinata | reverse complement strand
TTTCGTGTATCATATTTGCATCTGAAAATTGTTGAGAGACCAAAACAAGATATATTTATGAGAGGAGAATTAACAATTCAACGATTTTAAATAACATTCCTCAATAAATTAGTCACAAATATAAAAATTAATCTAACATATTTTTAAAAAAAATCATAAATTAATTATAACTAAATTTTCAATATAGGGTATACCTATATATTGTGGGAAAATAAGAAATTTGTGAATGGATATATAAATTTGCAAATATATATATTATTTCACAATTATTTATTCATTACAAGTTTATTAATTCAGTGTAAGCTGTTTCTATTATATACAAGCTTATAATAAATTGTAATTATGAATAATTATTGAAGTATAAGGGCCGGTATATATATATAAAAATAAGTATATAGTTAAAAAGAACAATACTCTAAATAAAAATATTTATCAATACAATATTAACATATACGCAAAATTTATGATTATAGTATATTTATAGTATTATCCATCTGAAACAGAACTGTATAATAGCATATTCAAATTCTTTTTAAAATATATTTATTATAATAAAAATATTAATTTATCAGTTCTTTATATACTTTAACCCTTGCAACCATAAAGATATTATACATTATAAGAGACTATAATATATATCTTACGTTATTCTGTATATATATAGTACATTTAATTGCGACGTCCTACTTTGATTTGAAAATTATAACATAGCTTAAAATTAATTAATATAATTTCGATTTAAAAATTAATCAATCTCAATATCATTAAAATATTTTAGTATAATACATATACATATAATAATTAATAAAAGAAAATGTTGGAGATATATAAATTTATATATGTAGGTCCCCCCCCCCATTACAAGTACATAGTATAACTAACCAATTAATAATTCTATTCTTGAATATAATATATTATAGTCGCCAAACTGATCGATATTTTAAGATTGGATATATTTTATATATTATATATATACAATTCATGAAAATGAAATTTGAAAATTCTAAAACAATGCACGAAAATATAAACATTAAAGATCTTAATTAAGAATATTATTATATATAATTAATAAAGTATACCTATATATTATATGTATACAAAATATATATATAGTATTCAAATGATTGACTATATATATAATATACAACTATATATAGCAATTACTCAGTGTCCTAATTTATTAAGTGTCAATATTTTAGGTACATAAGTATATATTAGTAATTGTTATTAGTTATTTATTAGTTTATTAATAATGCATTTATTTGTAATGTAATTAGTTTATTAATTATGTATAATAGCCCATGATCTAAAATAAATCATATATATTATTGTTATTAGTCCTTATAAAGTATAGAAATACTTATATAATAAGGTTAGCAGACAGGAATGTCAACTATACTGGACTTTGAAGTAATTTGCACCTGCACTTGCACATATATATAATATGCAAACTTTATTAATATTTCAAATGGCGCCAAAATAGCATAGTAAACCAACATTATATAACAAAGGACATATATAAATCATATCTTAATGATTAAACAACTTATATACATTATATTTAAAGTAATCTCAGTTATATGGAGATATTAACGCTATATATATAAGTAACACAATAATAACACAATACATTTTTGGAGAAATAAAGAAACAAAGAAAAATAATTAATAATGAAAATCAATAAATATATATTATTTAATCCTATATATAAATTAACTATAAACACGTATAAATGAAATTATACCTATTTAATATAATTACAAAACCGCAGTTGAATCATGTATTAAAAAATAGTTACACATGCAGAATTGTATAATGAGTTTTCAGTCAATGCGAACAAATTTTTAAACCAAATTGAAACATTTTTTTCCATGTTGATAATTTATTAAGGTATATATATATATATATATATATATATATATATATATAATCACTTATATTGAACCATAATTCACATTGAAATTAGCTTAAAAAGCAGTCCATTATCACAATTAAAATGATGATTGGAAGTGGCCGGTAGATCTGCACTTATATAAAATATGCGAGGTGCCGAAGCTCTATAATACGAATAATTTATAAATAAGTTAATGATGAGAAAATCTTTTAATTTGTAAAGTGAGTGGCCATCTATTAACTCCAATAAGTGTCACTTGGCAAGATGATACATCTATCCATTTATCACCCAGGGGAGTTGAATCCTGGGAAATTATGGAACCTGTTTTTCCACTGGTTGCCATGATCTGACGTGAATTATATAGATACATTGATAACATGAAGATAATATGTGTGAGAATAATTTCAAATGAATTTATGAAAAAAATGAAGAAATGAAAAAAAAAGTCTCGAAACGAATTATTTTGAAATCAAATTTATATTTATATATAAATATGATAGATTTCTTTCAGATTTAGTCATTAAAGTTAAATTTAGTGTCGTTATCAATTGAAAATGTATCATAAAAAGTTAGGTGTATGTATTTAATTCCCCTATTATAATCCAGAGGAGTTCGGCATTCGCGTGGCACATATATGGAGGAAATCTATCAAATGAAACCTGTTGACGGCTTCTCATAAGCTGCACAAACAATTTTTGCGATAAAATACTACCATTACTCGATAAGAATCGTGGAGGACATATTGGAGTTAAGACCCTCGCAGAAGCTTTGACATGCCTCGGCGCCATTTTCCTGTTAACAGTATAAGCTGCTCTCGGCTTATTTTCTTATCAAATATATTATATTTTCTACTATATAATCTAAAACAAGGATTTTTTAATTCCCTTCCCTGCAACTTTTTAGCGAGATGGAGTGTTTATGAGTAATTATCTCCCACTGTGATAAAAGCGACAGAGCAAGTGGGCAGGGCGCGCACTCTAAGTATATTGACACACAATCAGGCGACTCAACTTCCTAAGGGTCAATATTTACACATTTTTGTGATATTCATCTCAGTATAATAAGACAGGTGGTACCGTCGAGGACTGATATCTCTCCTCTTTTACATCCTATAGTAGCTCTGACGTAACATCGGCCCGCTCTACAGTAAAGCACGCAGAATATTATAAGTCAACCAGAATTCTCCCATTTTCGTATATAAACCCATTTCGGGCGGGCCGAGTTATAATTCATGTCCAGCTGGGTATTTGCGGACACTGCAATGCGAAGGATTAGTAAATATAGATCTAGGTGATCGTTAACTATGCCAGTTCATTATTTTCTCAAGAGTCTGACTGACATGAGTCCTTGATCTCAGTACCCCCTGAGCACTCTTTATCATTCTCTCTCTCTCTCGTCATCCGCAGTGATCAGAAAATACAAGCGTGACCATATGGCCAGCCTCCCAATTCAATATAATCGTCTATATCATTGCATATAGCATACCTAGTTATTTAATCAACTTTTTGTCCGCAGGTTGATATTCCTCCGGACGGAGGACGTGGTGCGTGTATGTAATCAGGGTTCGCTAATTCAACCGTAACTTTTGATATAATGACCACACCCTGTTGGCTGTTCCTCCAGTTTGATTATGCTTTGATTTAGAGCGATTAAAATTAAGCCTCATCTGCCACTTTATGAGGATTATGGATTTCGATATTATTGTTTAACAGAATTAATAATTATTTAATACAGAATATAATCATTTGAATTTGATTAATTTTGGAGAATAAATGATAGATAGATAGATATATATATATTAAAATAGGTTTATATAATTAATAATAAATAATAAATAAATATAAATAATATAAATAATATATATATATGTAAAACAATATTTATAAAAATATATTAACGGATTATTAAAAAAATGATTCAAATCAAATATTAAAAAAATTATTTTAACAGACACATAAACTATAATGAAGAATGAAAACTAAAAGTGTAGGACCTTTTATTTCTAAAATACACACGTTTAGAGGTTAACTATAATAAATACAGGTGAAAATTCAATTCTAAAATTGGTTGAAACTCAACATTTAACACATTGACTCAATTCTCACGACAAGGTTTTGCATATTTCATGGGAAATTCTGCTGCAGTTATACTTTGAAAGGAAAACAACCAACATAGTCTCTTATAGATAAATGGAGTTATAGCTTCGAGTTATATATAGGAATAGTAGCCAGCAGACAATATATATAATATATAGTTCATTCGAGTGACGCCTGCAGATGTAAGAAATCGCACTTAAGGTGATAAATTTCGGAACGGAAAGTCAGTGTGTGCATTATTTAATAATTAGATGAGATACGACTCACGATATAAGGAAAAAATAAAACATTTGTGGGACTTTCCTAGTCTCAAGTATTGTAATTCGACATTAAAGGATAGAGTTAAAATTCAATTATACTCTGACTGTCTGTTATGGTTGAGTGCAGAATATCTGTCTAATATTTTAATTTATTAACAAAAATATATACTAAACAATATTATGTATGATATCGAAGATTTGAAATTAATTACCTTCTGATAATAAAAGTGATTATCACTAAATTTCATTTCATCTAAAAACCAAAATAACTTTTTCATCTAATAACCAAAATTATAAATATATTTATATTAAGCATTAGTTATTATCCCTACTACTTCATAATAAACAGTAGTAATAAAAATGTATATCAATAATAAATCAAAACACACGCAAACAGATCGATTGTCCAGTAGAATTTGTCTGTATAACGTATTTGCATATTTCGTATATGTGTCTATGTCGTATAAGTATTTTAGTTTATGCACCATTACGTATTTCTTGTAATTAAGATAATTCATAAAATATCTTGACATTCATATAAATTACTTCGGTTCAATGAGACAGACAAGCAGGTATTAATTAATAAGTTACACATACGCGTTATAGTTAACAAATATTACTATATTTAACTATCATGAACAAAAAAATATTAATGAAACACCTGAGTCGGTAGAAAGCTCATACATTTTATCAAAAAAACTTCTGTTTTATCTTACTGTTATAAACTGTTATACAACCAGTACATATATGCATATTACAAAAATTCAATCAACCATCTACTTATGTTTTTAAAGACATCTAACCACCATTATATTGTACACATTTTATATTTAATAATATAAATATATTTGCGTGTGTAGTATATTATTTAATAATTTTTTTTACAACAAATCATTTTCATATAATAGTTTGTCCTTAATCATATTAACCTAAACCTATTTTAATAAAGTTTGAAATTGAAAAGTATTCAAGTTCGTATATATATAGTATATAATATAGTCTATATAGGCGAATTCTACTGTAATCTTTATAATACCAAAAAAATAATGGATGTTATTTTTAAAAATATATCAAGATAGTAGATTAGCAAAAATTTAAAAAGGAATATTCGATTTTAATTACGTAATCAAAACTTAGGTTTTCACAATAAATATTTTTATGCAATTTTTTACAGTTAGTCTCAATTACTGATTACCTTAAAAATAGTGGCTATAAAAATGTTATACCTAATTAATTAGCATTATGAATTTAATTCCTAATTTCATGATTTTTTAAAATGTAGAAAGGTGCGTGCCCAAGTATCAGATTTATTTAAAAAAAATCATAATATTCACTTTTAGTAGTTTTAACTCAATTTGTGCTAATTTTCTTTAACTTTATTACTGTAAAATAATAAAAAATAAGCAAATCTTCAATTTATATATTTTATATATTTAAAAGTTAAAATATCCTTATAATATCGTGTATATTATTAATACACTACTGGTACTCAATCAAGTAATATAATATTTGGAACAACTAATGAGTTGTCTTAAAATGAATGTGAAAGTATTATGCAAAAAATCAGTAATTCAATAAATACTAAATAATTTGATTGCACGAATGACACAAAATATTGGAAAGTTGTAGTTTATGTTATTATGCTTTCTGTAGATACAATTTCAGTTAGTTTTAATTAAATTAACTCAAATTCAATCAAATTGTAATCAAAAAGATTATAAAAAAACGAAATAATTACCCAGCAAATGCTGATGGAAAAAGTAAAAAAATCAACAAGCTTAGCAACCAGCAACAAAAGCAAACAACCAGGAAGTAGAGATGAACATACCACCCGGGGAATACTGACTGCCTCACATGTAACAGTGGACGTGATTGGATTGATCGTATTTAAAGAAAACTGATGCTCCTCACTTAATCAACACAACTAATGAGCAACAAGCAGAGCGTTTTGTGCGCTCGCAAGATTCAGTAAGAAGTTGGCGGTAGCCGGGGCGAGTTGGCGAGCTGAGAGCGAATCTCGCGTAATTTGACCAGTTTCGTGGGCAATAGTGGCGAGTTGACCAATAATTTCGTTCGTTTTCTGTTGAATTGTCTGAGAATCAAAATTTAAAGTAATAAATCATTTTCTAAAAATCCAAATCTTATTCTAAAATTTATGCTGTACAATTAAACGGTTCCAAATTGTTTCCATAATAATTAATAAAATTTACTTTACAATATCAGTCCTAAAACAGACACTCGTAGTGTATAGAAACTATTAAAATAACTTTTTTAAATAGTCACTTTTTGAAATAATCTATTAAAATGAGTAAGCAAATATCTCACACGAACTGCAAAATCCTCATCTTCAGATTCGACAGATTCTGTCAGAAGATGAGCAACATCTTTTTGTAGTTTTCCCATGACGAAAAAATCTGTAAATAAAGACATTACAACAATACCTTATACAAAATGATATGTACTGTATTGCCTCTGTAATAATAAAAAACGCATACAATTTAGAATGCGTAGATTATATTTCAGTTAACTTGGATTACTATTGTTAACAGTTTTTAACGGCATAATTTAAACAAAATTTATCAATAACTATTCTTTATTTCGTTAAAATGAAATAAGTGCAAAATAGATATTTCCTGATGTAATATATAAAACTATATTATTTATAATGTAAACATAATGAAAGTCTAAATTAACTAAGTCGGAAAAATAGTTTTGAAATATTTTATTTTATTTAAAAATAAGAAATTAAAGATAATTAAAAAAATATATAATGAAAATATAGTTTAATTTTAGTGACGGAAAATTTGTGATTTCTAGCTGCAATATTTTAATTAATAATGAATTTAAAAATAATAATGAGACGTGCTTTCTTTTCGAAAAAGATTCAATTGTGAAAACAACGGAAGATTATATATAGGAAAAAATGTTATTTGTATTTAAAATGAATTTTAAAATTAATAAAAAAATTAATCTAAAACTCTCAACATGTCATTCACACCATAAGTAATCATAATCACAGAAAAAGTAGAGAACGGTTGGGAAATAATATATTTTTTATTAAATCCTCCAAAATGATATCATAATGAAGAGAACTGTGTGTGTCTGTTAGATAATCTGAGTAGTAACTGCACTAACCTTTCGAGTGTTCAGCCACAGTAATTGTTGACCTATTGAGGTCGACCAGTAAATCACAAGATTCTTGCCTGCAAAGCAGAAAACGTTAAGCGCTGAACTCTTAAATGAACGCATATACAACATGATTTTTTCTATAGTATTAGCATCAAAGTCAAAGCTTCTTGTATCCATATTGTATCAATTTATGCTAAGTTAAACCGAATTAAACTGCATTCATTGTCAGGATTTAAACTTTTTCAAAATCAAGACTCACACTGCAGTGATATGATCCATAGATATGGCCGCAATGTAGCTAGTCTGTGACCTCATTTCCTGATAATCTGCCTGATCCGTAGTGGAGATGTACGCGTAGATGGGGGGTCGTGTGGCAGTCGAAGGGAGGAATATGAGGAGAGTTCTTGAAGGGGGGGGGGATGAAAGAAAACAGAGATATTTATGAGAATGTCCGAAGTCGAAGGCTAATAAAATATGTAGATTAAAAAAGCTTCCCCTTATTTCATTTTTTGAAATAAAATTAATAAAACTTACGATATCAAAGTGAGAATATCATCTTTCTTGACCTCTTTCGGATCGAAATTGATCATAATCTTCTTATTAAGAAGCACAGCAGTGTAGAGAAGAATTGTTTCCATTGAGAACCGTTGCACCAACTCTAAAGAATGAATCAACATGATATAGAAATCGGAAAATGGTCAAAAAATTGAAATATTATCTAAAACATTACCTAAAAAATAATTTAACTAAAGAAAATAAAATTTGAATAACAAATCCAAAAACTTATAAATATAAACTGCCGAAAACTTAAATATAGAATTATGGTATCCAAGCGCTTTCGCATGAAAAAACGTGTTTTTGTTTTATTCTTCTGAAGAAAAATCAAACTATGTATGTATGCAAATATTAGTCATGAAATATTGATTTTAAATGTTGTTCAGTTGCTAAGTAATGTAACTAGTAAAGAAATGTTATGAATTGTGAACTTTACATCAAATACAAATAAAATCCGCACTACTAATTAAAAAATATAAAATATATACTATTAAATAAAAATTCGATAAATATTCTCTTTTCCATTTTGAATAATATTATTTTAGTTACGAAAATTACATGTATAAATAAACCAATATATATATATTTAAAATTTAATATAAATATAATCTAATCCAATTTCAATCAATCAGTAAGGTGTCGATTTCAAAACATGGTCAAGCTTTTATTAATACAGCAAAACCATGCATGGCGAGTTAGGCGACCACAATTTGGGCTTCTTCAATTTTAAACTTTATATTTATCAAAGTCACTCACACGAACAAATAAGTTCCCTTAAAAGCTGTAAACACTGTAATAGTTAGTTCCATACACGTTAAGGTAATCTCAAAGATAAACATAAGGATTATAAAATAGACAGATACTATATTTAATTAAAATAATTATATAAAATGTAGTATACTGTCATTCTATATTCTGATCAAGTATGGTTCATTATTGAATAGCTGGGTGCAACCACACAGAAGATACTCATTTTCAAAAAGCACACCAGACAAATACTTTATAAAAACATTCGTTTGCCAGACGTTTGGTGAGCCTGGCATCATTCAATAATTTATAAAAACTTACTTTTATACTATACTACCTATAATATATACCTATATATATTATATTTAAAGCCAAAATGGCAAAAAGTGTGTTATTTGTGTATCTCATAAACACAAATAATTTTTTAATTCAATTGAGCTAACATTCATTTTAAATTTTATTTCATTTATTTTAAGGTTTGAGCTAACCCACTTTTTACCATTTTGGCTTTAAATATAATATCACTTATCAGGGTGGCCACGTGTTTATCCAAGTATATCAGAATATAATTATAAATATTTTAAAAAATCTGAGTACGCATATCATAGGAACTAATAAAATTTATTTGAATTTCAGTATCAGCTAACTCAACTCAGCTCACTAAGCAATTTAGTCTCCAAAAATGGTACAACACCAAAACAAAGGACGTATGCATATAAAAATATATTGTCGAAAGCATTTTTTCACTATTAGGAGGGCATTTATAAAAAAACACAATAAAAAAATAAAATATTAAAATGTGAAATTCCGAGTATATTCATCTTCAGAGCATGAGTGGCCACCCTGACTTATTTTTGCATGAAATTAAGCCAAGAAAAAATATTAATGCAAAAAAATGGTTTCGAAAATATCAATTTCAAGGCCCTCGGTTTATAAATTTCTTTAAAACCTCAAAACCATCCATTATCTATGTATAAAATAATAATTATTCGTGTAAATTTTTAAACTTCGCAGATATTTTCGAAAAATTATTTACACTGATATCGTAATAATATTTATTTAATTAAGAAGTTAATTACAATATCAATGATTATTTATATAAAAATATCAACCATTCAGTTTTATTATATCTAAGCCTACCATTTAAATCATATTTATTTTAAATATGTAATATTGATTATTCATTGCTATACTTATTATAAATTTAAAACACAATTGCACAATTATGTTTATAATATGTCATTAAAATTGATTATAAAACTATTATAAATCAATAGATCAATTATATGTTAAATCAATTAATATACTATAAATAATATACTAATTAAACTAATTTTTTATCACGTGAATATTTGAGGTCAAATTTTTCATGTTGTCCTTCATTTATTTAGCTTCAGTTAGTTATATCGTCGGAAACTTTCAAGATTCTATGTACTACTCATATGATTAATAAATGATAAAATTTTATCAAAACTTATCACTGCTTTCGAGTACTTAATTGGGATTGAAAAAAGAGAAGAAGAATTGTTCCAACACAATTGGAAGGGCTGTAACTTTGTAATGGCTTTGAGGGATTAACCTCATTTTTAACACAATATTGAAGAATATGGGGCATTTATATATTGCAGGTTTCGTGATTATTGTTTAAATATTTCTAGAGTTGCAGACTTTGAAATACTACCCCCATTTCAGGTAACCTATATAGCCTTAGTGCATAGACACGCTTAGCTGATGAGAACTAACCTTAGGCTTAGATTAAAGTATAATGCTTACCAACAAGTTTAGTTGGGCTTGGCAAGTCCAAAGCTTGTCGTGTAAGAAGCATATTGGCTGCCGAAATATGTGTAGAACGATGAACTGCCAATGAGAGCAGACTATCGACCAATTGGGTAGGATTGGCTGATCCCAGGTAGCCAATGAGGAGAGAGGATCCCAATTGACGATACTTGTTAGGATGGAATTCGTCCGAGAATACGACAAGGCAAACAGCTGTTACCTAAAATTTTAGAAAATGATAGTGAATTAATTAATAAATAATAGTTGAATTTTTTTTAAATGCAGATAGGAAAAACTAGAAAGAGTGAAGAGTAGTTTAGATGTCAGTATAATAATAATTGTCTTCAAAATCGTCAAAAGTGTGACTTTAAAAAGATTTATTTAGGGTAAGATCTTTCTATGTGATTATATTTCCATTATAAAAATGGACTCATCGAAATATTGAACATAATAAATGCTTTGTAATACTAGTCCGGGATCCCAGAGGGTCTTAATCAAAATGTTTGGTGCAAAAGGTTAGATACTTTTATAAAGTAGTATGATCCATGGGTTGATCAAATATGTAAGTCTTAAAGTTGCAGAAATTGTACATTATTTTTTTATGAGCATTTTAGTGTGTTTTTTTTACTTATTAAAGAATAGGAGAAATTTTTATGGTTTTCCCCAAATTTTCATAAAAATGTACATTTTAAAGAAAATAAAGATGCTATTCACACTTTTGAATGAATTTATGCATATCATTTTTTTCATCTAAACGTTTTCTAAATATTACAAGTAAAATTACATTGAAAAGTCATGCTAATCATTTTCGAGAAACCTATTACTATTAGTACTGAAGCCTAGTTTAGGCATATTTTAGCTTGAGAACCAAAATTGAAATGTTTCTAGAAAATAATTAGTTTAACTTATCCATATTATACTTTTGCTTGAAAACGTTTAGATGAACAAAATGATATGCATCAATTTATTCAAAAGTGTGAATAACATCTTTATTTTCTTTAAAATGTACATTTTCATGAAAATTTTGTGAAAAACTTTCTTCTATTCTTTAATATGTGAAAACACTAAAATGATCATTAAAAATAATGTATAATTTCTGCAAATTTAGACATACATATTTGATCATCCCATGGATCATATTACTTGATAAAAGAATCAAACCTTTTTGACCAATTTTTTTATTAAAACCCTCTGAGATCCCGGACCAGCAAAATCAAGTAACTAGTAACTAAAAGAATTCAGTAAAAAGGAAGGTATAAGAAATGATACATGTGTAAACATTTAAATAAAACATTTCTGTGTTATATAAATCAAAAGATGATATCAATCAACACCTTGGGAAGCTGGAGTGTTGAGGCTCTCATAGTGTTCAAATAATGGTAGCTACCATCTAGCCGGCCACAAAGAAAATCAACCGAGTCCCTGGATAACAGGCCAAGTCCGGTGTCTGATGTCAGACCCGATTTCGCCTTGACTAGTTCCTCCTCTGCCTCACTGACCCGAGGAAAGGACCAGACCATGCGAACATCGTTGTTTGTATCCCGCTCTGCGCAACACCGTTAATGTCAAACCAAGTTATTTCTTCAAAGTTAGTAAAAAAATTATTATAAAGTCATATACTTGAGAATTAAATAAGTTTAAACATTTGAAGCAGGAAAAAAAACAATATTTAACTGCGTATATAAATTGAATATAAATTGAATTGATAACAATTTCGATGAGTTAACGTAACACTAAAACAACTGCATTAATTGTAACAATGATTAAGATATATTACCGATCAATGCGATCCTCAACAAGGATTCAGACGTTGACTCATTCAATTTCTTCATAGATATTTGTCCTCTTAAAAGATATCAAACAAAATAATAGCACGGTGAATTTGCAGTCAACTTTTTATAAGAAATAACTAAGAGGATTTTTCACGACATTCTTTCAAAAAATAAATGTTTGTGATTTTGAAACTGAAAAGGTAATGTTTATAATTAATGTTTCATAGTAATGATGCTTGATTATAGTTTTGTATTGTATAGCAGTAAAACCTTTTGTAAATCGAGCAACGTAAGTTTTCTATTTAGAGAAAGCTTGTAAACCGTGGTATAATAAATCAATTTTGAAAAATATTGTATTATATACCAACGGAATAAAACGTTGTCAGTTTTATAAATTGATCAATATATTATATAATCAAGATGAGTTAATTTGATAAATTGGTGTTAGCTGCACCCGGGTATATACACATATAGATTCATATTTTCTAATCACTTTTTAGATTTGATACAGGTACGAACCAATAACAGTTATATTATTAAAAAATTAAATATTTAAATTCACCCAGAAATCTTACTTTATTATCTTGTAACATTAACCTAGATAATTTTATGGATCTAAACAAAATTAGGAATACTATTAGCATAAAGTGTACTTATAACATATTACGTAACCGTAATCTATGAATATTAGATTGTAAATTTAATAAATATCAATTGAGTACAAATACTCCATATTTTCCAAATTAATCTGTTGATAGATACATAACAAATACCTTCATTATAAACATATATTACATAATCTATGAATAAAATGTAAAAATAACACACGTCACTTAGACACACTTTTCTCAATTAAGATAATTAAATAGAATTCTTTCAAAAATTATGTTCACAAATGATAAAATTTAACAATATTGAGACAATTTGGCTCCTCTCAACAATATTATAACTTAATAGTTTACTTCTAAGTCAATTTATTACAATAATTATGTACCCAGAAGCGTTAATTATATATAAATACTGTGCAATTGTAGCGTAATAAACAATAAATTCATAATGCAAATCATAAGAACGAAATTATAGAAATTAAGGTTGTTTACTAAATATAATCATCTACTTAATTCATATTATCAAAATTATTAAGATTTTTTAGAAGAATTGTAATTTCATTGTATAATAATTATAGCACAACAATTAAATTAATTAAATAATAACAAAGCCAAATATCTAACAGTAGTGCCACCAGAAATATCAAAACAGAAACTGTATTTTGGTAAATCTTTATTAAAAGATAGTCAGAAGATAAAACAGACCAATAACTTTGGTCCAAAAACTGTTGGAAGGTGAATAAAGTGTGAAATTCACAAAAAAAATAACAACTCAAAACATAAGTATTTGAGAAACAATGTCCGTATCAGATTTATTATTTGATTGGAAAACAAGTAAAAAGAGATCAATAAAGTCTAAAAAAGATGGTGAGCAAACATTAATATCAATTAATTTTAAGCTGAATAATGTAATTTTGACAAAAAAGATAAAACATCAGTGGTGTGATGCGGATTCAGTATTCACAGCACATTGGGTCGAACTGGACGGAAAGTAAGTAAGTTGGAAACTAGGCGGGGCTATGTATAGACATTGTACAGAATATGGGCACGTTTAGATTCAATCAATCAAAGCACAGAGGAAGTAGCGGGGCTTACAGTAGCCAATCAGAGTGGAATTAGGAATATTGTGACATGACCATGTTACAGAATGTTGATTGCAAAAGGCTCTTTTGTGTAAGTTGTATCAGTGTATGTCAGTGGACGGATCTAATGATAGCTGAGAGCAGCACATTACTTGCGTTTGGAGTTGACAGTCTTCATAACCCACTCCATACCGTGCTGGAAAATGAACAGACAACAAATATGAAAAATTAGAGATCTTTATGTCGTAATTAAATTTTATTTAAATCTATGAAATGACACCGTTACAATTAATTATAATTAGAAGGTACGCCACATGGTTCACAATCATCAGACTTGAAAAATGTCAAGACTTTTTCAATATTATAGATTATATAATAAACTCTGAGAAATAATGTGTCTAATACCCAGAAATACAAAATTAATGCATTTAAAAGTCATTGATAGCCTTATTCAAAGCAAAACCTTTTGTAGTCTTGATGAATGAACCATGCACTAGTACATTATAATTACATTATTCGTGGTTAGAAGTACTGTCTACGTACTCCGGCTAATCGCCATCGAAATCTAGAAAATTGTAACTACTGACTAAGCAGAACACAAATCGAATCCCCGATTTTTTCCTATTGCTATAATATTAGAAAAAATGGCAAGTCGGAACACCAACTGATGTAAATTGTGAGCAGAATTTGTAGAATAGTCCCTATACTTACAATGCATTAAAATTTGCTAATCGGAACAGCTCATCAATATATTCCTACCTTCATATGGGATTATAAATAAACACGAGGACATTTTCTGTAATCTAA
>JAUZNC010042646.1:0-17212 GCA_034780395.1 Vannuccia rotundouncinata | reverse complement strand
TTTTTTTGTTCTTTTCATACGAACTTACTAAGATAACTAGTATAATATATCTATATCATATATATATATATATAATTGGTTATCGATTTCTGAGTCTGATGACGTCACAACAGAGCCGATCATCCGAAAATCGGTGTAGGGGACTGCGGTCATAGATCAAGGCTGAAATATGTTATCTAGTATTCACAACCTCCTTTAAAAAAAATTAAAACAATATTTTTTTGGTGATATTTATGAAGGATGAACATTATAACAAGCATAGAGTAATTATTGCTCTATGATGACGAGCTTTAATATAGTTTGATTATCTCAATACTTTGTGTGATTAGCTTAATGTGTTTGTGGAAAATATTACTTTTATCTTATTATTTCCTTTCTTTATCTTTACTGAACACGTTTAGACGTAGGTCCAGGCTCCAGGTAATTAATTTTCATTTTAAATGGAACCCTGTCACAAACTGCAGACCACGTCCCAATAAGTTTTATCTTAGAAATATAAATTACTTATTGAATTATATTATCTCTATAGAAGATAACAAAAAAATGTTTGTTAAAATATGAAACATGATATTTTCCCTTCCCTCCAAAATGGACCAAAATTAAAGGCAAAATTAAAACAAAGTCAATTTCTATCATATTACTATTTTCGAAAATAATTGTCTTGCATTTATTCATTAAAAGGGAAGTTTATTGTTTTATGCAAATTTTGATGAATAATGATTGGTTGATTTATAGCGGTAGGCGTTGTGAATTCTATTATTATTTAAAATCACATTAAATAATATTTATTTTATTCATATTTTGACAATTTTGTTTATCTTATTTTAAATACACATATACACTTATTTAAGGAATTTAATCTATTTTTACTTATTTTAATAGTAATTTATACGTTTTATTTTCTACCATTTTAAGGTAGGCCTGTAGCACCTAGCATTCCATGTATATACATATATATTATATATAGTAAGCTATATAGTTTTTTTTAGGTTATTATTATTATTTATATTCTCACAGAAACAACTAGCATTATATACATTTTTTAAATATTTCTGAATAAATTTCATTTGTATTAATCACTAACAAATACATATGCCTTATAAACCTTTTAATTATATACCCTGCCATTTATTTGTAATTTAATTACAAGCCATTTTATTATACTTAATATTTACAAAGTGGTTAGCAGTCCAGCAACCAGTATTTTAATCCCGATGTTAGCAGTCCAGCACCTGAATAATATTGGATAATGAAATCAATAAAATTAATGGTGTGAACATCAAAAACATGGAAAAACATTAAAAATCTATAAATGCATTAAGACTCTAATAATATTTGTATTAAACATATTTAATACATTGAAAATTTTCCTATTTTTCTTCTACATTGCCTGAGACTATTTTTTAACATTTTTACTATAGGTATAATTTCATATAATAACTGGTTGCCAGTCTGCTAACATTAGAATTAGAAAACTGGTTGCCAGTTTGGTAACACCTGCCTAATATTTAATAATAATTACAGATTCAAAATACATTATAAATGTAATATCAAACACTTATATATTTTAACATTCTAATATAAATATAATATAATAATAGAAAGCTGTATTGTAGTATTGTATTGTTCTTTAAACATTTTTAGAAATCTATTCAACAGAAATTTAGTATATTAAATGAAGAAAAGCATTGAAATATGGCCCATGACAATTATACTCTGGATATTTATCATATTACTCCAATTTAACTAGTAAAAGATAAGGTTGCGTATATGATTTACAGACAACTCGGGCCCAGGACAACTCGGCTCAAAGGACAACTTGACCTATAAAGCCAAGGAACAAATATATAACTATAATATTGACAGTTAACCAAATAATATAGTTAATGTAACAATGCACAGGTAGTGAATGGAAATGATAAATGGGATATACATAATCAGATCAAAATAGTTTAATACATAATCAATCTAAACTGAAAACACCTACTTTGATATGTAAGTGTCACCCTGCATAAGTTTTAAGGAGCACTAATAACCAATCTATTAGTATTTTTCATTTAAATAGAGGTAAATTTTATCTCACAATGTGTTTTTATTTTAGGGTTAATTTAATATTTTTTATATTAATGATAATTAATAATAATATATTTTTATATAGTAGTCCTGGGCCGAGTTGTCCTGAGCCAAGTTGGCCTGGGCTGAGTTTTCCCATTACCAGGTATATAATGTACACTGTATTTATCCTTGTTAGGTGTCATAGAATGCAGCCTGGCACATAAAAACCATGGAATGCAGGTTAGAATACAGGTATTATGTAGATGGCATTACTTAGCTATAAAAGTTGACACAATCTAATTAGGCATGCCTTTTTTCCATGGCATTGTCACAGATGAGATTTTGGCCATTTCTATTTATTTATATATAAAAATAGGCTTTTCACTGCCATAACAAGCCATAAAAATATCATGAACATAGGTAGGTAGGTTTTAGCCTCTGTATAATCCATGTAGCCCAAGAAGGCCTGGAAAATGAATACGCAAATGAATAGGAACAGACTGAAATATCTTATGTACAAAGGATATAAATACAGGCTGTGATGTTAAGCAACACAATATTTACACATTTTGCTTAGTTATGTCTTTTTCAGTTTTATCTTTTTTATTAAACAGATATATAACTATTATACATTGTAACCTCATGTACCTGTACTCAAATAATAATTATAAATCAATAATATATATTTTTAATTAAAAATTTATGAAACAGCACTGTTGAAATTAATTCAATACAAAACAATTAAAATATGATCTATAAATAAGAATACTTTATTAATACCATGTAATCATATTATATATTCTGTTAAAAGATTTCCCTTGACAAAACATCTAAATCTGGGTTATAGATAAAACCTGAACATTGCCAATTTCACAAAATGTGATGGAATTGCCAAATGTGAAAGATAAAAACTGATGCTGATCTTACAAAACAGTTTGAAATATTTTGATCTTAATTTTATGAGCATATTACCCCAAAATTCTTGATTAATCAGGTTTTGATACATATTAAACATCAATTTTTCCTGAATTTGTGGAACTACATTAAAAATACTACTACCCTTGTCACTGTGCACACCTCTTGTCTCTTTATACTATTAAAAAAAAGAAGTTCTTGAGAAATTAAAACACAATTAGGCAATTTATGTGTGTGTATTAAAACAAAAACAAAAACATTGTAATATTTTTAATTTGTGTATTGAGATAATAAATTGAATACTTATATAAAATTATTGAATGAATTTGTGACTGAGTTGGTCATGAAAGCTTGGGACTTATTTTAATAATAAACATTTTTTAATTTATTAAAAGTTGTTTTGCCTCATTATTTGTCGATTTTAATATAATTTTTTTTGATTTTGTTTCAGATATAATTTTTTTTAACATTTTGTCAAATGATGAAAATTCGTCCCAAATCTTTTATTCTGTTGCAAGGATATTTGCTAATCTCCTCTTTCGTCTTTGTTCTGAGTGTCGAAACTTCGAAGCAACAAGTAGACAATAAAGATTCTCCTACGAAACCCAGTAAGTTATGGTTTTCTAGTAATAATGTGCCCCTAACTTCTTTGATATGAACCCAAATTGATAAATGAGTGTTTTATCAGATGGTCCTAAAGATTCAGTAGATAGCTCTAGCCAGCAAGATAATTCACACGACCAATTCCCAGTTTATACTGGTGATTCACACGAGGAAGAGTCTGATACAGACGAATCTCAAAATTTTGAAGATGAGGACCTCTCCTCTGCTAACATTCCTAGAAATGAGGAAGATAGTTGGAGCCAGCATGAAGGTAGCTTTTGGTGGCATCTTTGCACCGTTTGTAACAGCACGTGTGATTATCTTTTGGTTGTGGAATGATTTATCGACCTTTTATGTTTTTGTTTGTCCTTTTTCCTACAATAGCTTTTTTGATTGTGAGCAATTGCTCGTGCTTAATTGTAAGCTCGATATATAATTTATGTTGAACTCCACCTTTATTTTGTCACTGTGTTGTTTGCTGTAGTCCATTTCTAATTAGTCATATTGCAAGTTGTTATGCGCAGATATGCATATACATTTAAGATTTAATCAAAGTTTTAGATATGACTGATAACAATTTTAAAATAAAACAATTATTTTATATAAATGTTTACAACTTATAAATGAGCTTTTTAATATTATTACTTTTAATTCTTTTCATTATTACATATTTAAAAAATCATACTTTGAACTACAGTGTACAACTTTATTTAATTGACAATGGTACCAATGTATTGTTGACTTCTTTACTCAAGTCAAATATCTTTAGTTTGCCCATCTTTTTAAACCGTTAACAGAAAAATTACCATCTGGGAAAGATATCAACATGCAAGCAGCTACACCAGACCCCGAAAACCCAATTAAATTAACTGATGATACGATTGAAAGTTCTGCTCAACCTGAACTGACGGAAGATGAAATCAAAGGTCTGTATGAAATAGAATTTAATGTTAGAATCCTTTCAAAGTCATAAGTTATAGGACACTTATTTGTCTGATTATATACGAGCTATTTGGGCTTCAACTATTGTTATGTAGAATTTGTGTTGACTTGTATTGAATTAACTTGCAGCAAACCAGTTTTACGGAGATGGTATGAAGATCTTGAATAAAACGGGAAGAAGTCGTAATGGAATGAAGCAGTGAGTACAATTTACAAAGTATTTTTTTACAAATATAGTCTGATCGAATATTAAAGAGAACAGTGTTTTTGTTTTGTTTCTTAAAATTGTTACTTTTAAATTATTGATTTATGTTTGAAATATTACTGGTTTTTATAATCAATAAACAATGAATATACATACACTTTGAGTTTGAATCGATTATAATTTCTATTTGATTAGGAATAATAATTGTTACCGACTTGACATAGCTTAGTGTATGAGCTATGAGCTAATTTGTTAATTTTGTAAACACAAACTTTCGCTAAATATAATTTATTTTATAATTTGAAATAATGAAATTCATTTCCTCACTGACTGACTATACACAATATTTTGCTCTTCGTTAAAAAAAATTTAAAAACCAAATGTTAACATAAATTTTGGACGGGTGTAATTGTAATCGTGGCATTTTTCGTGAGCACAATCGACACCTCGGGATTATTAATCCTTCTTGAATTATATTAAAACTTACTGAAATCCAAATATGTAGAATATTTTGTAATATCAGACACTTTAATTTATATGTGTGAAATGGATCATTAAGGAAATTAATTGATCATTTTATTGATGCAGTTCACCTTTCTGTTTCTTTCGCTAATTACAGCGCCTACAAATACCTCTACGACGCAGCTGAGCTCAACCACACTAATGCCATGGAGATGGTGGCACTGGCCAGCCTCTTGGGCAACGGCATGTCGCAGAGCACCACACGTGCCTATCACTACTTTGTTCAGCTTGCTGCACTTGGCAACCCCAGGGGACAGATGGGACTCGCCTTCCTCTATACGACGGGTCTGCGGGTCAACTCCAGCCAGGCTCTTGCCCTAGTCTATTTCACCTTTGCAGCCTTGGGTGGGGACCACTTTGCCCAGATGGCCCTGGGATATCGCTACTGGGCAGGGATAGGGGTGGAAGCTAATTGCGAGACGGCCCTGACCTACTACAAGCGTGTGGCCAGCCAAGTGGCCAGTGTTGTGTCTGCGACGGGCGGGGCTGCAATACACCGCATCCGATTGGTGGAAGAGATGGAGCAGGGAAATACTCAGGCGCCGAATACCCTTCTGGATGATGATCTCTTGCAGTACTACCAGTTCTTGGCTGAGAAGGGTGATATCAATGCTCAGGTGATTAATGCAGAGTCCCCACTATCCATTGAATCCACATTGATTTTTAATCAATCAGTTACTGCTAATTTTCATTTTTTAATGTTAATTTATATATAATTTTACAACACTTTTTAACATATTGATAATCTGTTAATTCATATTTTTATATAATATATTGTGAATATTAACAATATATTAATATTATATGTATGTATCATTACAATGTTAATAAACATTATTGACCCTTGAATGTCGCCTGGATATCAAATTGGGAAAAGCAAGGGGACCCTGGTAAAGGCAATCTGGCAATATGAAACTTTTTACTTTCTTGAACATAATTCGAACAATTATTGAAGTTAATATTAAAATTATAATATTACACTTTTACAGTAATTGGCTTTTCTAAAACTATTAAATTAACGGTTCGTTAATAATGGATTGTAATTATTATACTTACATATTGAAATAATTTTGAAAGAATCGAACCAATCACTCTTTTACACGTACGTTGGTTGTTCTCTATTATATAATTCCAATATACGGTTTTATATTACTTGTTAGTAGTATTGCAGTTAATTAAAGCTAACTTTTATTTATTTCATTATTGTGTAGGTCGGTCTTGGTCAACTCTACTATCAAGGAGGTCGTGGAGTAGAAGTTAATTATGAAGTAAGCTGAAATGCATTTAACACTGTGATTTAGTGACTAAGTTAAGAGTTTATGTCATGAGCTAGTCAATAAACTATTCTTTCTGTCTCTTCCATTAATTCCAAATAATCCCGTCTTTGTCTAGTTCTTAACTTACCATGTTACTATATTACATCGTTGGCTTACCGCTCTAATTGACTTTAATATTTGAGCAGTCTATTTTATTTTACTCCTAAACATTATTTATGTATATTTGCCACACTTTCTTTAATGAAAATATTGCTTTTAACTGTTTTGAAGCACAATAGACAGAGTCAACTTTATAATTACAACTTGGGATTTATATATAAAAGGAAACATATTTAAAAATTATGGTCGATGGGAAATTTTTGTAAAATCTGTTTGACGATAAAAATATATTCATTTATAATAATTAATTTACAATAAAGTTTAGAATTCTTGGCAATATACAAATAGTTTAGATTTTATTCATACATGGAGTACTCACTGTATTATTTTTTAAATGAATAATTTTCCCTGTTGGATAATTTCAGCGAGCTCTGCATTACTTTAGGCTAGCGGAGCAGGCAGGCAATCCTAATGCCTTGGCTTTTCTGGGAAAGGTGAGATGATAATTATTTTGTCTTCACTGAGGGCATTGTTCACTTTCATTAATAATGTCTGTTTATTGGAGCATTCAATTTATTATGTATGGTGTACTTGTAGACATTAAGTTTGCTCCAAGAAACTATTTTACATTAAAAAGAACTCATAGCCTTTTTGCCCGTTCGTTTTTCTTTCAAACTTTTTTTCTTGTTGATTATAATTAATTTTGTCAGTATATTTATGAAAATGTTGGCTTTCTTAGCATCTACAGATTGTCTTAAAACTGCATTTTTAAAAGATAATTTCAGGTAATGGTGTACATTTATTTAGCCAGATAAAAATTTCGCAAAACGACGGTTTTTATTTGACAATATCATAAGATTTTCTTGTATATAGCCGAAATATCTGAGTGGCCTATTTCTAACATATTTTTATATTAGGCTTTTATTTCTTCCGAAATCGGTAAATATGAATATTTTATTACCATATTTCCATCACGTTTTTGTCACATTGAGAAACTAAACCATTTGAGTCTATTTTACGATCATCACATGATCCCTTATTATGCAATCTTAATTTCCAAAACTATAATCTCGTGCAAAGAAATTCTACTTTACGGCAGACTACTTCTGTCCTTAATTTGATCGAGGAATATTTCCTCCCCTCTAAAATAAATATTATCTCGTCCGTAGATGTTCGCCGAGGGCAGTGACGTTCTTCCAGCCAACAACGAGACAGCCCTACACTACTTCCATTTGGCCGCAGAGGCTGGTAACCCCGTCGGTCTAAGTGGACTGGGTAACATGTACCTCCATGGTAGAGGCGTCGAAGTTGACTTTGGCAAGGCCCGAGAGTACTTCGCCAAGGCGGCTGATCAGGGCTGGGGAGATGGCCAACTCCAGCTGGGAGTCATGTACTATCGTAAGTAGCATAACTTTGATGTTTTCTAGGAATTCGCGAATAACTTTGAAACTGATCAATTATTATATGCCGGAAATTTTATAATAAATTACCCCAAGACCATTATTATATTTTGTTAATCATTACCAAAATTTGCGACCTTAAATGGAACAATTAAATCGATTTTATACAGGCTTGTATAATAAAAGTAATAATATTAGTAATGTTTGGTGGTATGATTTTTAATATGAAATAATTCAAATACGGGTTTAAGATAAACTTTGAGGAGTTTTCATTGCAATTCAAAAATTATAAAATAACTAAGATGTAAGTGAGAATTACCCCAACTCATACACTAATCTATTATTCATGGAAAATATTCCCTTCCAACTTCAACATTGATAATTACATTTTTTATCATCTTCTGCAGCTATAAAATAGAACATTTTTTGTAAAAAATTTTAAGCGGATTTTTGTTTTACAAGAAAAATAATAAAATCACTTGAAGCATAACAAATTTATGTATGCCTTTGGGATGACTTTGAAAAGCCATACGGAAAGTCATTCTCCTAATTTAATTTCCGAAGTACAATAGTTAAAATCGAATTTCTATCTCTGCTTTGATAGCTAGTTATTTCATCTGTGGAAGTGTAATTATATTTTACAATTATCTAATTAAATTATTATACGTTACAATGATTACATTTTATATTATTTCTTTCAAATCAGAATATTATCAATCTTTTATAACTTCTTAGACTTACGTTAAATGGAACAACACCACCAACCAAAGTCTGTTTTATTGGGATATAATTTTTTAAATGTTCTGTTAAAATACAAACACATTTTCAGGTGGTCTCGGTGTCAAGGCCAATTCAAAATTGGCTCTCAAATATTTCAATCTCGCGTCTCAGCAAGGTCACGTCCTCGCTTTCTACAACCTGGCCCAGATGCATGCTACGGGCACTGGGGTATTAAGATCCTGTCACACAGCCACTGAAGTTAGTCCTAATATAATTCTAGTTTTTATCGAAACTGTCAATTTTAAAGTGGTTAATCTTAAAAGAGTTTCTATTAGAATTATTTTGATGTTCTTTTGGAAGGGCGAGCCCTATGTTGCCTAAGATCATTATGTATTATACATCCTTACAATAACAGAACATCGTCAGATAATAAAGTACGCCCTTATGCATCATAACAAAGGATGATTGATATAAGTGCAGTGTTATTGTAATTGGAAAAATTATTTAAAAAATTATGTTTCATTTCCCCTTGGAAGGGTTTACAAATATTATGTTACTTGCTTGAAAAGAATTAGTTACTTACTCTACTGTATTTAATATCTTTAATTTGAAACTGTCCCTCATCTCTTAAATATTGAATATCTCAATTGTGAGTCGGCATAATGTTACATTTTGTAGTTCCAAATATAAATTTTCTTATATAAGTTTAGGTTGAAATATATAAATAAATAACAATTACGTCGGAACAGAATAGGTAATTAGTTATTGTTATCACCAATAATCACAATAGAAAAAATGTTCTGATTTATTGGTAACACTATGTTTATCTCTCAATTATATAAAAGGTAATACTAAGCTTATTCAGCGTCTTAACCGTTTGTTAAACTATTATTATATTCTTTATTAGGAAATTCTTTATTTTGTTTGGGAATTATTGACTATGTCTTATTTTTCAGTGAATATAATTATAGTTATTTTCTTTATTTAAAGTTTAATCTTGTTTAACCGGTTCATATCTATAAAACACATTTCTTTGCTGATCTTTGATGTTAACGCTTACCAATTTTCCCATGACAATTGTTTGTATTATAAAAGGCATTGATCTGAACTTTCTAAATTATATCGCTCGCCAAAGTTGTAGCATTTAATTTTATTCAATACATCTCTCATATGGCTTGTTCCATTGGGTTATGAATGATTTTATTAATATAATCAGACACTGTGAATATAATATGTTGTAATAGAGCATCAATATTATACGTTAGAATTGATTTGAGGTCACAAATTGTCGGCAGAAAATGAAAGGAAAAAAATATATATAACGAAAAATTTAGAACTGAGTGACCATTCTATATATTTCCTATAGATATCTACATTCGCGTATAAAGCCAACACATTTTTCTTCATTGTTACATTTCAATCGCCTTCGTTTAATAAAGTGATCTGTCAACAAGCTCTCCCCGACTCAAGAAAAGCTGGAGCACGAACCTAAAGTAGCTTGAGCACTCGTTGCACTATTAAAAAAATTTATCACCGAAAATCACGCCACTGGCAGATTCAATTACCTCTGACGTCTGATCGGTTTGCCAGAGCCGCGCTGCTCTTAAGAAAGCGAGTTCAATGGTTTTTGTGGAATTGGCGCCTATAATTGTTATTAAATCATTTTTATGGACTATAAACTGAAAGTCTGCCCTAGTAGGATATGCGGATTATTTTGAATCATTGTGTCAACTGATAATCAATCAGTATATTTTGATTTGGACAGCTATTTGTAGAGTCATAATTGATTTGAATAATTGTGACTCTTTTAAAGGTTTTAAATCTTTTCTTTTTCATTAATTTTAAGAATTTAATTTTGATTTGGACAGCTATTTGTAGAGTCATTGATTGTTTTTTTAATTGTATGACTTCCAAATTTAAATAGTTTATTTTTCACGAATTTGTAGCTGTATATACAAAATCACAACGATTTAGGTATTAAAATGAATAATCTATTTATTTATAATTTTGTATTTGTACACGTTAATTAAAAGAGAAAAAAACTTTTTATTTTTAATTTAGTTAAATTGGTTTATACTATTTTTTATACATCAAAACATAATAATATTTTGTTTAGTAAAATAGTTACTTTGAAGTATTATTTTTTATTACATTAAAGAATTCATTAGTGATTGTAACTAAAAGTAAATAAATGTATTCTGTAATTCTGAATTTATTGGGTAATACCTACATGGAGAAATTTAAACCGCCGTTATACGATAGAAATTTTAGGAGACTCGCCCGGGCTATATATTAATAAAAATAAATAATTATATTAATAATTTTAATGAGATTTAAAAAAATGCTGTTTACGTTAATTATTTAATAAATCTTTTTAAAATGTTTTAAATTGAAAATTTTTTCACTTTGTTTTTACTATTTACTAATCCAATACAATATATTTAAGTAATTTTTTGATTTGTTGCATTACATGAATTTATCAATAATTATGTTCAATTATTATATATGTAAATATTAATTTGTGATTATACTGAACTATGTACTTATTTAATTTATAATGTAAGACAAATTCAATGATAAGTGTTTTCCATGCGTTTTTACGTATACATCATAGCGTTTATTCATTTTGAATTATTTATTTCGAATCTCAAGGTCATTACTGGGTGTCCAGATGGCCTACAGAATCAATCAAAATCGATTATTTGCAATATTAAACGCATCTTTGACAATTAAATAGTTATTTGAAAATTTTATATGAAACTAGTTATTTTATCACTTAAAATAATCAAATTAGTAATTTTGTCAACGTCCCCTCCAGTTCCAGATTTCAGCATCCATGACCACCCAATCCGATGTTGCTAAATTAATCTAAAATTCCAATCTTAAATCATTAGTAAGGGCAGTCTAACTTTTTGTATTATGTCAATCAGGTAAAAGTTGTGAACGAGCTAATTTCTTTTGATTCTTCATCTACGTGTATATGAGTACTTACAATATTTTTTACCAAAATGTGATCACAGGAATATTGTCAAAATGGCCGCCAATGCCATAATATGTAACATGTAAATTATCTATCTAAGCAAGAAAAAATTTAAATCGTAAAGCAAATAACTGCTTTATGATTCATTTTGGGTGCATATATTATATTACCAATAGAGAGAATCATGTATATAAAGCATCTAAATATATCATTATTTTTTTGAAAAAATGTCCATGTATGACGTCTTAGACATTTATCTAAAAAATTAATGAATATATCAAAATTATGTTTTTAGTGAATATCTCAAAAAGAAGGTATCTGCGACCCTATAAATACATTTACCAACAGATACAAAAATGACAATAATCTATCAGAGAGGTTTGGTTAAATGTCTAAAAAATGTCTAAAAATCCCTCAAAGAGTGATCATTGAGGGATTTCTAAACAATTTTTACAGATTAATATATCAAACTCCACTATTATCCCTTTGTTCACATTTGAAAGGAAGCCATTCGCGTTTTTAAATTCAAATCCTCGTCTGTCTCCATTTGATGTGGCATTGCTGCCTTTTTCTGACCTTTGTCTACATTTGATCTTTTTATTTATTGTATTTTATTTTTATTATGTGCCTCGGTGACACTCTGCCATTTTATATAATAAATTAACACGTTTTATTTCACCAGAGGATTTCTCAACAAATAATCTTGATCTAAATGTTCATAATCTATCAATCTTGTTCATGACAGTTTGAAGCAGTTGATCGCTGAGAGTCGGGGATGAATCAAGTGGCTTTGGTTTAGTGTGTTCCTTTATTTTCTGTTCGGCTAACTACATTGTGCTTTTTTTATATAATAGAGCTGTCTGATCATCTATTTATTAATACGAAGATTAAGGATGAGAGGAATTCATATCCGGTGTTTCATCACAGAATATAGTCTAATGCTGCTAGTTTAATTCTTATCTTTTGTTTCGATACTGATAAATGTTTTGACTATATTATCGTTCATAAAAAACGCGGAGAATTGAGAGTATTGTAATTATTGGATGTCTAATTGAAAGATAAGTTTTACATATCTATTGATTTAACGCTAATCAATCGAAATATTAACATAGATGTTTCATTGAATGATAAATGCTTCTATATTGTATAGTTTTGCGGTTAATTAGTTTGAATTTCAGTAAATTTGTACGAATTACTGCTATTACAAATCTATTTATTTTGTGTTAGTCAAGTTAAATAATATTTTTACTAGTATTTAAAACAATATAAAGGAATAAGGACCTAATAAATTATTACTTATAATAAAATAAAATGAAATAACAATATTTCTAAAGGTAATTATTTCTATATCAATTTAAAAACTGTCAGTCTTATTGTTGGTTATAAAACTTAACGTTAACAAGGAAAGCAATTGAAAAGAAAAATATATGGTTAAATATTCACAGTAAAAAATTTCACAATAAAAAAAATTTAAAAAATAAAAAAAAAATAATAAAAAAAAAATTTCACAATAAAAAAAATCTTTGGAAAGTGAAATTGGTTTAAACCAATACTTCCTTTGTTATATACATATTTTTATTAATCCAAATTGTATAATCTATTTTCCGGAAACCAAAACACAATACCATCTGAAAACGATCCTTATTAATTAAACTAGTCAACTATTTAGTTAATATAAAAAATTCTTTCATATCTATATGCTATCCAAGATAGGAAAATTTCCTTTTCTAGTTTGACATAAATGTAAATAATGTTTACATGTAGGTATATATTTAATGTAAACATCTGTTATGATATTCACTATTCAGTCAAATGTTATACATAAAATTATTTGTAAAATGTTTAATTTATATTTGTTAACATATATTGAAGAATGGATGATATATTAATTTTTATTTGAAATGCGACAACAATTATTATGTGTATAAAGAAAACTTACCTACAACTTAATTTCCAAAAGCAGTCATCATACTTTTGAGTTATCTTTATATATAATGTCTTATAATCACAATTTTTTATAATTTTATTCGTTAAATTTCGATAACACAAATAAGTTTTGGTTAGAAATATCCAGACTACAATTTTTTTGATTTTATATTTAGCTGTAACTTCGTTTTAGCTGTATAATTTGTATTAATATAATATTGTTTCCTATTTGAATATTAGTATAACAATTTTGTAAATAATTTTATGGATTTAGTGATCATAATAATTGATTAATACCAATTATTTTTTTTAATTTAATAATATTTATGTTGGACATTTTATGTCTTCTTAAAGAAGTTATACATGTCAAATTCAGATAATATAGAAATGTTTAAATGTTAATTTTTTTACAGGTCATTTAGTTTTTTGAAACTATCAGATATATAAGCAACTTTTCTGTGTGCCAAAAAGTTGAAGTGAATTTCAGGCTACTCAGCTGGCTCTAATTAGTTCCTACGCTTTCAGCAGTTAATTATAGACTAAAAAATGACGTTTATGACTTTAGGCCATTCAATAATGACCTATTATTTGGCTCAAAACTTGAATTAGTTTTGATAAGTGTCTTTCTTTTTGTGCTATTTATATAGTTGTTCAAAAACGTCGCTGAACGTGGGCGTTGGGGGGAGATGTTGATGGAGGCGCACAGCGCCTACAAATCTGGAAGACACCACGAGGCTCTCATGAAGTATCTCTTCTTGGGGGAGCTAGGCTATGAAGTTGCTCAGACTAATTCTGCATTTATACTTGATCAAGGTATCTTTAATTTGCTACACACGTTTGGAAATTCTTGATAAAATATAATAAAAGTAACTGAAAAACACTTGTATTAATATTATTAATAATAATAATACTAATAATAAATATAATTTTAGCTTGAAATGGGTACAAGAGATACTTAAATGAAATTTCGGCCTTTATCAATGTAGCAGCGGAATAGAAGGAAAGCAATATACAAAACACTTAAAATATTTTATTATAATCCTTAATTAAAATAATTGGTAACAAAATGAAATTTTATAAAGAAATAAATGATAGACTCTACATCTTTATAATTACGAATTACTTAAAAAAGTTTTTAACTTTGAATGTAGAATAATAATTCGACCAACTTCTTACTGGTTTGTTGTTTTCTACATTCCATTGTGAGCTGGGATTGCTTCCAGGTACCTATTGATAACTACATATTTACAATGATTGGCAACTGGAATGGGGCAATTAGAAAATGATTTACAATAGTGTTTCTTTTTCTATAAAGAATTCATTTATTTTCCCTTATCGTATATTAATCAAATTAAGTAGGTTTAATTTATTAATTGACTCTCCCCAAACACACCTTTTACAATTTAACAATTAACGGGGAACTTTCGAGCTGTCAATAAGTAAAATAAGTCATCTATTATATTATGAATAATTTGGACTGAGGTGAATGCTAGCTATTATTATTCCGCTTTTTATATCAACTTATTAAATTGAGTCAATTCAATATTATAGCGCTAAATAATAAAAAGAGAATTGATGACGGTAGGCCTATGTTATTACTTTATTATTGTTATTAAAAAGATTACAAATCGATTATCGTGCGGTCGACTACGCGAGCAATAACAGAAGTATATTTATGCAATAAAATACAGATTTCATAATTTATTTATAATAAGCGTACCATAAAATATAATACCGTGCCAACGAGTCTATTTTCACAAAAGTTTTCTTCTATTATATAATTATAACAATATCTAGAATTAAAATTCATGTCAAAAGAACTTTTCTATATTTCAAGTACGGGGATAATTAAATAGCATTGCAGTGAAATTCATTCCTAGTGTCTAATAAATTATAGAAACTAGAATTGATATTTAATAAAATAAATTGCATATTGCGTAGACCATTTTTTCTTCTTTTTGAAGTTAGCTGATAATTAAGATTTTTTTAATATAATATAATTTTACATGTTGCTTTGCAATATTATCTTGCTTTTGCTAGTCAGACTTCATGTACTAACTGTAATTATATGAAATGTCAAACATATGAAACATATATATATACATTTACTTCGGTTGTATAATACTATTCAATGTGATCCTCTCCTTTGCTGGTTTAATCCATTGATATCGTAATTAACTTCTCTAGATTGGCAAACTTCTTCGCTTTATACGTAAGACTGCGTCTGATATAAAACGGGGAAAACAATATAATTATAAATATAGCGTATGCGACTAAAGAGTCATAATTAATATATTATAGCATTAAAAGAATACTGAACTGCAAAGATATTTTGACCGATTTGGTCTACTTCACGGGTCTATTTGTAAAATTATTGGCCGAATAAGATTTTCAAGATTTTGTCTTTTTGCCAATTTTTATTTCGGACAAAATTTAACTAAGGTTGTCGATCTAGATCAATATTATTACGATATCAACGGTTTAATCAGTCAGATAAACATTAATAAGTGTCCCTCTTATTTCCATAAAAGTATCCCTTGTGTTACGAACGAGGATGCACTGTTCTTATTAATTGTAGGGGTCTGGGTACAGTTGCCAAAAGTTATCAATATTGATATCCAAACTAGGAATAGTTTTCAGGACAATTTTAATTAAGCTGTCTGTGTGCAGTGGTTAAGAGACATGGTTTTCATTGAGTTCCGGTTTTACATGCGTATGACGATCCTCGTTTCAAAATGAATCTATCATTTTGACACCAATAAAGTTGTACTTTCCCCAGACGACTTTAAGTATCTTCTGTTCTGTGTGCAAATGGGTGGCATGTTATCATTTATATAGCAGTGTATACTCTACAAAAGGGATTACTGATAGAGATAGCTGTCAGGATAGAAAGGCGTAAAGTTTATATCTTATAACAAAATTAATGTAACGTTATTGACGTGCGAATGATTACAACACCAAGGATGTCAACTTCCATCAGGCGATGGTTCGATAGACTGGGGGAGGAAAGTGATAACGAAACTAATATTTAATTTGTAAATTATTATCACACACCAACAAGAAGTTATGGAAAAATAACAATCTTATTTAAAATTAGGCAGTCAGCAATATGTTATACAATAATGATATACAGAATAGATTTGTGTTTGTACTGTACTGATTGTTAAAATATGGGAATTGGTTATGTAATTTCTGAGTTATTTCTTCCTATTTGCTAAATAATTATTTCTATTCTAAATTTGTACATGAGTTCGTCTTTGGACGGCAAAATTGTAAAGTGGGTATAATAATTTAGGATTAGGTTTAAATCGGGGAAAAATTCAAAATTTTCCGTATTAAAAAACTTGCACATGACTGTTTTTTATAATATGATTATACATGATTAACTTAGATAAGAAAGAAAAGCCTCGATGCAGTATAGGTATGTCACATTTTATTATAAAATAATTCAAAGGAGTCTCAAAGAGATTTTTTTCCTGACATAATTTGTGTAAACGTGATTTTACATTAGAACAGTCTCATTTAAGATGAATTATTAATATGAATAACTGACTTATCATAATGAAAA